>JAGFMF010011799.1:3734841-3760239 GCA_019455555.1 Galemys pyrenaicus | reverse complement strand
TATACAAAGAACTCATAAGACTCAAGAAAAATAAAGTAAAAAACCCAATCAAAAAATGGGCAGAAGAACTTAAAAGATACTTCTCCAAAGAGGACATACTCATGGCCAACAGGCACATGAGAAAATGCTCAACATCCCTCATAATCAGGGAAATGAAAATAAAAACCACAATGAGGTACCATCTTACACCAGTAAGAATGGCACACATCAAAAAACCCAACAACAACAAATGCTGGCGAGGATGTGGAGAAAAAGGAACCCTAATACACTGCTGGTGGGAATGCAAGTTAATCCAACCACTAGAGAAGGCCGTATGGAGGTTTCTAAGTCTACTAGAGATGTAACTACCTTATGAACCAGCAATCCCACTCTGAGGCATCTACCTGAGGGACACAAAAACACCGATCCAAAAGAGCATCTGTACCCCTATGTTTATTGCAGCACTATTTATAATTGGTAAGACCTGGAAACAACCCAAATGCCCAAAAGTAGATGACTAAATCAAGAAGATGTGTTACAAATACACAATGGAATACTATTCAGCAATCAAAAATGATAAACTAGGGCCATTTATAGAAACATGGATAGAGCTAGAGGGAGTTATACTCAGTGAAACAAGTCAGAAGGCAAGAGAAAAATATCGGATGGCTTCACTTTTGGGAAAAATGTGAAAGATTAACAACTACAAAAAAGAAAAGAGTAAGCTCAAGGAAATGGGTGATTACAACCAAAAACAAACAACAACAACAACAACAACAACAAAACTCAACAAGACCAAAAGTTCAAAGATAACTAAAGGGACTATGGAAGGGAGAGGTGGGAGGGCAAAGATGGGGATGAGGGTAGAAGGAGCACAAGGGGCTGAGGTGATGGTGCACAGGTGAAATGGTGGTGGGAACTCCCTGGGGACTGCAAATGATGTCAAATATAATTAAATAAATCTAATAAAAAAAACCCAAAAGACAACAATACATTTCTATTGTAAATCATAGAATAAAAAAAAAAGTGCCGTTGGGTAGCAAAAAAAACAAAAACAAAAAAACAAAAACAAAATGATACAGATTCCTTTTCTAGGCTTTTACCCTATACTAGATAGATGTGTAAACATTTATATGTAAACATGTTAACGAAGCATAATTTAAAATATTAAAATATTGGGAGTTATCTAATAACATGATATACATAATACTTTTCCAAATTTCTATCATACATATAGTTAATCTACCTACACAGTGTATTCATTTTATAGTTTACAATCTATAAACTTTTAAAATATGAAAAGTAGAGTGATTTATCTGTTGACTAACTTTTAGAGTAAATTTTAATTATTTCACTTAGTCTCAGAAAGGATATAAGAGCAGAGAAGTAAAAGTAATTTAAAATGTGTTAAAGCATAGCTCATGAGGGATTCTATTACCTAAAATAAGAAAGTAGAACAGAAGCTATTTGATTTTGGACATGTTCCCTTTAAGATGTCTCTGAAAGTCTGCATGCCAAATGTCCAGGAAATACTTGGCAAGATATATCAGGTGCTAAAAAAATAGTTCAAATATAAGAGGTATGTTTAAGGGACATGTGCAAAATAATTAGCATTCTAAATAAAAAAGTAAGAGATAAGCAAGCAGTCTAAAGTCAACAACTTAGTAAAATATAATTTGGGGAAACAAATGAAGAAGACCTGAAAGGCGTAGTTAGACATGTTGAACAAATTCTGCTTGGCAGAAGTCAAGGGAGGAGCATTTCATGGTGACCCTTCAGATGCAGCAGGGAACAGAATTCATCTATCTTTTAAATAGAAAACACTGTATTTAATAATGAGATGGTTGGAAACTTTCTTGTGACCAGTTTCAATAGCAAGAAGTACTACCGACAGTTAAGGGGTTAAGTAGGTGAAAGAAACTAGAAGCCAAAAATAAGGTGACTTTCACAATGCCTTGAGATGAATCCAGATACAGATAGGACAGTAATGGAGACTGACAAACCTATTAGCATTATCTAGACTTCTTGCCAGCCTCTACACCAAGGCCATATCACATAAGGAGCATTCTCAGAACTTTTTACCTTTGACCCACTTTAATTACAGAAAAATCTTCTCATCCTGTAAGCAAAATTTTGAAAGGAAAATTTGAGCGACTTCTGTTTTTGTACTGTGAAATCCACCACTAGCAATGTGGCAAGCAGTGACTGAGAAGGGCAGGGAGAGTGAAGCAGGATATTCCTAGGGCACAAGTACTTTGGCTCTGGGTATCCAAGGCAGCACTTCTGGCCCCACCTTAGACTGTAAAGTGCTATAAAGTGCCTCCATTCAATCTTCCCACCCTCTCTTCTTCACCAGGGTCTTAATATGTTATGGTCTAATGGCTCACTCCACCTTCCCAGCACCTGTCCCATTTTCTCTCACATAGCTGTCTCCCTCATAAAACCCCTCAACATATAACCCACTTGGCATCTGCTTCTTAGAGGACCTACACTGACATGCATATATAATAGAAATTCTCAGATGTTCTTTGAATCAGTGAGCTGTTTAAGCCATATGCTATTTATTGAAGACAGCAGCTTACATTTATCACTCTCTTGATGCTTAAAAAGCAGATACTAGTGAGAATTTTTTGAGTTTATAGTGGAACGAGCCTCTCTTTGACCCATGTTTCATTTCATCAACCCCGGTATTTTCAAATTTTGAATATACTGCATTTAAAAAATCATGAATGGTACCATTTTGTTCTCAAATACATATATCTGCTTTTGTGAGCATAGTGAAACTGGCAATATCAAGAATTTTTCACATTTCCTTTATTTGAGAAGTAGTATTTACATTATTCGATAGCTGTCCTATCTGTGGGATGATGAATACTGGTTGATGAGTAGGATATAATATAAATCAAAGTAATAAATTTAGAACTAAGGTGACTGGGATGCTAGGAAGCTTCTAGAGCTCATAAGCATGTGCTTTGCAATACAAGATGGTAGGAGAACAAAGGAGAAGAAAATATCATTGGGTAAATAACTTAAGAAAAACAAAAACCCTCTCAATTATTGGTAAAATGTGCTCCTCCAATCTTTTATAATAATGACCTGCTCTGTTTGTGGGATATAGGATAAGTGATTGGATTAAGTAAGGGTATGAGTGTTGTATTATGAGGATGATTTCTTAAATTTGATCTGAGTTTTATTAATTTTTTAAATAAGGCTCCCCCAAATCAGAGAAGCATACTGTTTTTTTTTTTTTTTTGTCTCTATATTGCTCTGGGGAATAACAGGAGAAGGGATCACACTCCTGTGATTATGCCAGCACTACAAAATAGGAGTCTTTACTCATATACAAATGCTGTTTCCATAAGAGACTTTGAACTCATCCAGTTTGAAGCAGAGAAAGCCTCTTGGGAATGTAGCTACATATAAAGGGTTCATATTAAATGATACTTGATCCTATTTAAGTGAAGCCATGTTAAATGTGTGGAGTGGGTATAATTATTTTGATTAGTGAACTCTAATGCAGACACCAACACATTTCCATATCACAGTTAACATTTAACAGAATAGAAGGTCGTGGATCATTAACAATGGGCCATAAGCAATCCCAGTATTTCCCAGGAAACCTGTAATTAGAAACCATGTGTTGGAGAAAGGCATCTATTTCCTTAAAATTGATTACTTTGTTCTATTCAGAGAAAATAAAAGTATAGAACAAACCATGATGGATGATCATTACCTAGTGTATTCTACTGAACATCTAGAGTAATGCTCTAGGAAATACTTCCAAAAGATGAGGTAATAAGAAAGCTTTGTGAGTAAAACAAAATACACAACAGTCACATTTTTTTAAAAACTCTCCATGGATCAAAGACTCACTAATATTATAACAACACTAATAACAATAATTGACTATTACAACATTCAGTGAAAGCATTGTAGGAGACATTTGCCTTTCTTTTGACCAATCAGAATCCAAACTCCCTATTTTGGAAGAATTCCTTATCCTTACACAGATGGGAGAGGGTTAAGGAGGGACAAATTCAGTACCTGATTCTGACTTTGCCATGTCAATGTTCTATCTAAAGCTTAAACTTTGAGAGTGATTGAAAGAGGAAGGGAGGGAGGGGATGCATTTCAAGGAGTTGTACAAATTCCTGTGATTTATACATTTATACAAATGCAAGAATTTGAACTTGTCCTTGGTTTTAAATATTCTATGCCAACTGGATTCAACATGCTAGAAGACCCTGGGACCAAAAACAGCATTCTCATCAGACTAGACCTTTGGTTATGATTGCTATTGCCTAGACTTCCCTAGTTCCTGTCCATTTTCCCAAGTTTGTTCAGATTCTAATCCACGAGTCATCAGATAACATTTATTCAGTTTATTTTTTTATGTGAACTAGTTTAGTTTGTACTTGTGGCCAAGCACCCCAAATGGTGTTCCTTCTTGTTAAAAAATATAGACAATTTAAAATAATATTTTTCATCACCACTTTCCCAGAATTATGGACACATTATTGAAAGTAACCTGAGATGGCATACTTTAAATATCCCAGCAAGCAATGTATAATCAGTGGATGACTAACTGGCCTTTGCTCTGTATAAATACTCTCAGTAACATAAAGTTCACAACTTTTTCAGTTGAATATTCCACTTTAAGACCACTCTGATTTTCATACTACTCAGGTACTTCCTGTATGTTCCAATTTATTCTTTTATCTTAAATTTATAGTCACATCCCAATATTTACTCCAAAACTCTGTTTTGATTTTTAAACCTTTATGTCCAGTTTTTTCTGGTTTTCTTCTTCATCCTGATATCCCGTTGATCATTTTCAAAACAAAGTCACTGTTAAGCTCTTCCCAGATCTTCTTATTTAAAATTTTTATTTTATTTTTAAATTTCCCTTCCTCTACTTTCTCTCAAGGAATGTCACTTTTGTCTCTGTTGTTAGATTCTGAGGCTTGTTTTTTTCCACCCCTTGATTTCTGTCTTCTTCTTCCCCTTACTTGCTGTTGGTCAGTCATCAAGTAACACCAATTTCACTTGCTTAAAATTCTTCAGCTCTGAAAAAGGAATCCTCATACACTTGTAGACTGGCCCAAGCCCTATGGAAAGCATATAGCGATTAATCAAAATATTAAAAAAAACATCTTTATGATTCAGTTGCCACTTCTAGTTGCCTACCTGAAGCAAAAACAATAATATAAAAGGATATATGTTCTATGTTCATTGCAACACTATTTACCAAAATCAAGCTATGGAGACAACCTAAGTGTCCAAAGACAATTTGAGTGGAATAGGAAGATGTATATATACACAATGGAACACTACTCACTTATATATGTATATAATATTAAACCCTTACTATTTATGACAACATGGATGGAACTGCAGGATTTTATGATAAGTGAAACAAGGCATAAGAAGGAAGATAAATATCAGATGCAGTGTCATAAACCAATGTTCCCTCAATAAAAAGTAAATAAATTAGAAACATGGGAGAAAACCCTTTAGTTTTCATCCTTTCCCTTCCATGATCACTGCTTTCACTCAGGATCTGTTTTTACCAAAATTATCAGAATAATTTTCTTAGTGATTTCTCTTATCAATGAGTTTTGACATTCCTGCCAGCATGAGTTTTCTGAAACTATGCCCATGCTGTTCTAGAGCTAAACATTCTTCACTGTATGCCCAAACTCTCAAGTCAATGTCACTCTCTTTACATGTTGTAGGAGACTCTCTGTGCCTCAGTCATTCCTATATCTCATCTTTCATGCATGCAAGTTCCAGATTATATATTTCACTCATATTGTCCTAAATTCCCCAAAGAGCCATATCCTTGCTTACTTCCAGGATCGACATGATTTTCTTGATCTTCCCTAGTCCTAGTTAATGGGTCTTTTCTTTGTCCTTCAGTGATAGAACACATGTTACATATTTGTCTAGTCTAGAGGATAAAATTCATTCAAAATTCTTCAAATAGACGTAGCTTTTTTTCATCACCCCTCAGCCTCCCACAGACATACATACACACTCAACTATAACATAAGGTAGAGGAAGTTGAAAATCTGTTTGGATTTCCTAGTAGGAACTCATGTTGAAAGAGCATGTAATTACAGTGGCACTTTGTTGGACCTTCTGCTTTTTAATTTAACTATATAAATAAAATAAGCTAAAGATTTTCTTCTGCCTGGGGAAGAGGTTACACCATTTTCTTCTCTCTGATAATTCTCTACTCAGCATTCAAAGTGTTATTTTTAAAATGTGTGTCTCCTGCCTAAAATGATTTTCCATTACATTGAGTATAAAATATAAATATCGTCACGTGATATAAGAGGCTTATTCTCATCTACTTTTTGAAACATTTTTTGCTATACTTTGCTTACAACTCTCCAGCAACCATACCCCTATCTGAGTTTTAGTTGTTTTTTTTTTGACCACGTCAAGCTCTTTCCAACATCAGAATCTTACAGAGTCTTAGCATGGGGTCTTTTCTGTCTGAATACTCTCCCCATTTATCTGACTTTGCCCATCTTTTAGATCTCAACTTAAATGTCAGTGTGTCAGATAAGCGTGCCTTGATTTACCATTTTATAACAAACCCCTCCTGTCATTCTCACACTGCACCTCTTTATGGTACCTTACAGAACAATCATAATTAATAACTATTCTTGTCCATTTGGCCCTGAGGTACATGAATCTGGAGAACATGTCTGTTTTGTTCATCCTATTTAATCTGTTAGGCACATACAGTTGTTCAGGTACCTTTATTAAATGTGTAATAAGTACAATATTTGTGAAGGAAAGAACTTCATGTGCTTTCATGCTTGCCTTTTCAAAGGGGTGGCAGTGGTAGCTGACCCTTGTGGTTTTTGTATCCTCATTGTATGTCATTTACTCTTTTGGTGCATTTCAATTTCCTGAGAGTTTTCATTCTTAGCAACCAGCTTTTGCCTCTTTGTCAAGAGTACTTTAAGAGTAGTAGAGATGCTCAAGGCCTAAACGTCTGGAGATTCAGAACCCTCTGGGGTGCAAGTCATTAAGCAAGGTCTGATGAATTTTGGAGGAAAAAGAGTGAACGCTCTATTTCCCTTGTCCCTGATTATGGCCACCTCTCCTCTGTCTGCAGTGCACCTTTGTGGAATTGAGCCAAAGTTAACAATACCCTGTGAGACTGCTTAGCTCTACATTCCAACTTGACTTCTATCTATCCCTTCTCTAGCTCACTTCTTCACTTCTTTAGTAGTTTTTCTAACAAATCACTTTTGCATGAATCCTTGATACAGACTCTGTTTCTGGAGAACTTTACCTGAGATATCCAACTTGATAGGAAAGGCTTTTAAATGTTTTTCATGTCCTTAGTGCATACTGTTGACCTAGGTTGTCAGTCAAATCCTAAATTATTTCTTGTTTAAACAGGCAGAGATAGAGGATGTGCTTGAAAGGCCATAGTGATCCACCCATCCAATGGCTTTGTTTTATTGATGAGGGACTGAGCAGTGGAGGGGCAAGGGCTCTGCTCAATCAAGGTCACCGCCTGCATGAACAGCGGGGTAGCAACCAAGACTAGAATCCTGATATTCCTGACACCCAGACTCAGTGCTTTACATCATAAGTTTTCATAAATTTAAATTGGGTGATTTAAAAAGGATGAAAAGAAGCCAAACACTATTAAAGTAAAACAAGTGTCTCACATGTGAATATAATTCATATGGATATAAAAATCATAAAAATACAACCTGAGGAGAAACCAAACTGATAGCCACTTAGTGTCCTTTACTGTGTTTTATTCTGCAGTTTTATATAAATGTCATTTCTCCGATGCCTTTCAGAGCAAACTTCAAGTGAGTGTTTAGCTGTAAGATGTGAGTGTGTGTGTTTGTGTGTGTGCATATCACATTTCATTGAATCTTCTTAAAAATAAAATTTGAAATATTTACAGTTTCATCATTAAAAGCCACAGCAGATCTGGTTCACATACTCTAATAGCTTCATTTGTCTTACTTGAGAGACCTCAAAGTGCCTTAAGTATATTGTACTTATTACTTATGAGGTTCCCAGTAAGACATAAACCTATGATTTTCTGTTGTCACTGTTACTCAAAATGATGGACTCAACCTAGAAAGGAATTGATTTATTAGTTGTTTTTTTTTAATTTAAATGATGAAGCCAACAAATAACTCTAAATTTTCTGTTTAATGTAAATGTTCTAATACCAGAGCTGGCACATCATTGTGATTTAGTCTTTAAAAGTAATTTAAGCACAAGTTGTAAATACCACTCAATAAGCAAGAACCATGGCTCTCTGTCTGTTTGTGTATGTGCTAATGTATACACTCACGGGTCCATGGATTTTTATAGAGGGGGGCGATCTCTTCTGTGATATCAATTTCATTATTACTATCAATTTCATAACTACTAATAGTTTTGCTTTAAGGAGGGGTAGGATCAGAAATATAAGTGTACGTGGTGCCTGTGATGTGACCAGATATATTTATAGAGTTGTGAACCAACAACCCGAAAATATATACAATATTGTAAGTCACCTTTACCTCAATGAACATATTTTTAAAAGTTATTTAAGAAGAATAAAGTATAGAATCTTGGAGTCCCCATAGTACATGTATGTTATTCTTGGTTTCAAGGGTAATAGCTCTTAAACCAAACATCATGATTAAACAAAGAGGACTTCAGTGTAAACAAGTTTCCCAAAAATTCTACACCAGTGGGATAATTGTCACTAACAATTTATTATTTACCTTCCTAGAATTTTGACACACATATTTTTGATTAACTAGTCTATTTTACACATTTATATTTTAATTTACATACCATTTATTTCTATTTTAAGATGTAATAAATGTTCTTTGTCCTTATGAATCATCCCTCTTATTCTACTATATGGATTACTGTAATTTATTTAATCTATTTATTATTCATTGACATTTAAGCTGTTTTCATTTTTTCCCCATTATAAACAAATGGCACTTGTGTATTGGGATATACATCTTCAGGTACTTATACTGATCTTTCTTAATCTAAAGTTTTGTACATGAAATATTTTCAGAAGTGAGTTAAATTATATACAAATTAAAATTTTGGAATATATTATTAGATTAACCAGTAGAAAGTCTGAACAGTTTCATACAACCACGTCGAGTATATTGGGGTTTTCATTTACTTTCATCATTGTTAGCATGGTGATTTATAAACCTTTCCATTGTCCATCTGATAATTTTCATTTATATTTAGTAACGACCTTTTTATATACTAACTTCCCACTTGCCCAGCTTTCTGTTTGAGTGATTTCATTTTTCTTTCTGATCTTCAAGATACTGAGTTTTTTAAAGTCATATGTTGCCACAAATTTGTCTTTCCATATATATCTTTTTCTTACAGTATGTGCTGTTAAATCTGAAAAACGTTCTCTGCTATTAATTTGATCTTTATTCAACTCTCTTTAGATCTGCTTGATTCCATTTACTGTTCTCTCTGATATGAATAGGATTCCTGTTCACAGGTCAATGGTTCCACTTTGTGAAAATCTTGGTTTTGAAAGGTTGGGGCATGAGAGCAGGCATCTGTAAAGAGTTAGCAGTCCTTTAATCTGGCATATGTTGCTCTCGTCACAGTCACTGACAGTGTATGAAGTAATCTGTTTAAACTTTCTGGCCCTTTGCTGGGAAGATAGAAGGGCACCTATGGGATCACTGTTTGGTATTGGTTAACAGGGTAATGTTGAAAGCACTTGGCTATAGGGTGGACAAATCAGACTTCCTGAAATGGCAATTGATATGTATATACACACATCCATATAAATATATATATGCTATATAAAAAGTATATAAAATATGCTTTATAGTATATATAAATATTTGCTGATTTTATTTTTAAAAGGCCATTTTCATATAGGACTAATATTTACCATTTCTAAATGTTTGATGATAAAGTGATCCACATTTTAGCAACTGATAGTCACAAATAAATAAAATACCAAAATGTTCAAATTCCTTATACTCTAAAATTTCTTAAGATAAGTTCTAAAAGCCTATTAAAATTACACAAGGCAATTGCATAAGGCAATAGTCAGGGCATGGTTCATGGGGACATAGAGGAGAAAGGGGAAATGTAAAATCCTCTTTGTTCTTCAATAGGTGGGTGTCAGTTACCTTATTGTAAAGCATTTATTTGCCAATATGTTGGATGACTGCAAGCTATACATATAGGCCTTTCCAAACAGATTTTTTTGAAAATGGTCTTTGCAAAATGAATGAGTTGAGAGAACTAATAGCCACATGTCCTTTTGAAAAGATTAACCTACGATGCATTAGCATGCTACAGTGATAAGAAAGCAGATATGATAAATGATGGCATTGAGCTTTCTGCTTTCACCCGGAAGGTAAGCCAGCACTAACAAGATGTTAAATGGATGTGGGGAAGGGAAGAGGAATCTATAAATATCAGGAGAGTAACTCCTGTGAGAAGAAATAGTTGAGTTACATTTTCCCACAATACAAAGAAAAAAGTGACTATGCTGTTTGCTATGAAGTAGCCAATTCAATAGAACACTAGGGGGAGATTACATATGGACACATTATCACCTGCTAAACACTAATCCCAGGAGAATGTGGAGTGTTAGCAACCTGTGGTTGAAAAGACTGTTCCTGCTTTCTTCTAGAAAGTGGCAATTAATCCAGATTGTGCTGTACTGAAGATTAAAGAAATAGAAATTTTGAGGGCTGAGTACTCCTCTGAATCTTAAATTAGAAGGGAATGGAAAGGATGCAAATCTGGGAAGTATTGGAGTCAGGAGAGGAGAGGACAGATGTTGATTGGCCATTGGTTTTGCTTTGTATTTGCAATGTTTTTGTATTGAGCTGGCAACTATATTAGGAACATGTCTTTCTTATTTCACATCAAGATAACTTAGAGTGTCACATACTAGCATCCTCCTTCACAGCTCAATAAGCAATCACTTGGTGATGTTAAGTTTTTGCTGGAGAAGAATAATTAATCAGTGGAAGAGTCTACGTCTCTTGGGCTACAAATGTTAGACTTTTGCTTTGGCAGCATACTTGTTATATAAGGTTAAAGTCACTTAGTTGTTCAAGGTTCTTTGGTTTCCTCATCTATATAGGTGGAAATTAACACACATCTAATACAGTTGTAAGAAATACTGTGGGATGATGGTTTTATTGGCAGATAGGAAATTTCCCCTTTGGAGTCTTCTCAGGTTACCACTAACAATCAAATTAACATCAGATTAATATGAGGTTAAAAAAACAAAATTACATATGTTTGTGAAATTTATATTAAAATAAGGATTCCAGGGTAAATGAAAAAATAACTGGGATAGGATACATATCCTGAGCATGAGATGAGACCTGGGATGTGAGATAGGAGGTTATATTTGATAAGGAGAGGGTGAGGAAGACCTTGTGCTCTGTAATTAGATGTTTGTCCTGTCATTTAGATAGGTTTCTCTAGTGGAAAGTTTTTTTTCTGGGCAAAGTTCATTTGCACATCCTATATTTGATAAAAGGTTAAAAGCCAAGATCTATAAAGAAGTCATATAACTCAACAACAGCAGTGACAACAAAATAAATAAAAAATGGACAGAAGAGCTTAATAGACACTTCTTCAAAGAAGACATTCAGGTGGCCACAGACATTATGAAAAACTGCTTATTGCCTATTATCAGAGAAATGCAAATCAATACAACAGGAAAGAACATCTCACACCAATGAGAGTGATCCTTATCAAAAAGGCCAGAAACAAGGTTGGTGAAGAAGGGGAGGAAAAGGAACCCTCAGTTGGTGGGAATGTAGACTAGTCAGGCCCTGTGGAAACAATATGGAACTGTCTCAAAATAATAATGATGATGATGATGATGATAATAATAATAATGATGATGATGATAAAGATCTACCATATTAGTTAGCATTTCCACTCTTCGGTATCTACCCAAAGAATGCAAAAATACTAATTTGAAGGGATGTATGAACTCCTATATTCACTGAAGCAGTTTACAATAACAAGGTTATAGAAGCGACAGAAGTGCCCAGTGCTAGGCGAGTGGATTAAGAGGATGTGGTTGACACACAGTGAACTGTTACTCAGCTATATTTGTAAAAGAATTTTTGCCATTTGCAACAATATAAATGGAACTGGAGGGGATTATGCTAAGTGAAATAAGCCAAAAGAAAAAAGATAAATTTCAAATGATTTCATTCATATGTGGAGTACAGAGAAATAAAGCAAAGATTCAGACAATATCAAACCAAAAGTAAGCCCTAGAAATCTGGCTGTAAAACTGATGCTACTTGGGGGGCAGAGGGTAAAGGTGGAGAGAAAAGGTGGGAGGGCACAAGTGGAGGACAATGGGTCCCTTGGTGGTAGGCGTATTGTGGTAACATAGTTGTAGGTTGGGATTATGTATTTCTGGATCATATACTTTACCTTAACAAAAATATTATAATAAAAAGTAAATACAATAATTAAAAGTATGTTATTTCTGAGAAAATCCCCAATTATGGTTGGTAACTCCAGCTTTTATTCTTTAAGCTACTTAAAGGTTCTCATGAGCTTGCGGGCCTTGATTGACCTCAACTTGAAATAATCTTCATCCATATCAAGCCGGGGGACACTTGTGGGAATTTTGTCTCTCACCTTGGGCAGGACCACAGACAATAACTCTTATTCCAGACAGACATCTTTAAAACCTGTTTGGTATTGCTCACAAGAGGAAGGATACAAGAGAATATCAATGCAATAGTGAAACCCATCTTCCACTCCTGGAAAAACAGTTCAAAGTATTTCTCTGATTTGGCTTAGTGATCTCACTCCACAGAAATCTGTGCTCAGAGCATATTTCTCCCAGCAATTGTCTAAAACCAGATTATTTACAGCTACTATTCAGCACCACCTACTGGTAAACCTACAGAAAATGTAATTTGAACGATGCATGGCTGAAACAGAACGAATTGTTTTTAAAATTACTTTGTACTAGGGAATGGTTAGAGACACTAAACATCCACGTAAGAGAACATTAAATGGATCTGATATAGTAGGGAGAACTGGAATTGTGAGTAAAAACTTAGATTACACTATGATAACAAATACATGAACGTGTTTTCAGAGGATTAGGGAGAAAGAAGGGATGTATCTGGTTTGACGAATCCCCCCCACCCCCCAATTTATTATTTTGTGCATTGGCAACAAACATACTTCAAAAATAACCTGTAACAGATTTTCAACTATACCAAAATATATATCATACCGGTAATTGAGAAAAAAATGAAAGCAGACATGCATTTTTGGGGTGCATTATTTTTTTAAACTTTCTAAAATCTTATGTTCTAATAAGGATATTAAAGAGCACATTGTAAACAGAAAATGCAAACTACACAAAAGATCTATGTTGTGATGTAATGCCCCCTGAGAGTTATAGTCCCTCTCCCAGAAATTGATCAAGTTTATGAATTTTTATCTTTCAAAATTCCCTTGTGTATATACAGCAAGTGTGTGTGTGTGTGTGTGTTCGCAAGCCCCAGTGTAATGTAGGTTAAGAGCCTCTGAGACATCCCCTAGTGCCATCAAATCAACTTAAGACTAAGCTAAAAATGTGGCAGTACAGCTAGATGAGAGTAAAATAACTTAAATTAGGCATAAGAGCTATATTTAATATGTTTGAAGCTTTTTAGAATCCATGTTAAAGGATTGATGAATTTTTTAAAATTTTGATTTAATTTTTGTCAAAGATATACTTGCATGGAGTATAAGCGATTAAACAGTTTTACAAGGTTCATAGTCAAAATCAGCAGTCCTTTTTATTGTGCTTTGCAATCCACACAAATTACCACACCTCAGGAGAAACCAGTCTTGACATTGTTAACCTCTCCTATTTACTTTCTATTGTCTACAGGGTATAGCAATGAGAATACTCACATTTAGTGAATATTAAAAAGTTTAGAAAGGGGCTAAACTTTTATCAGGAAGCTAACTGTTGCCAGGGATAATGTTTTATCTCAGGAAGACTTAGCTGCATGGCATGGAAAACAGTTTTTAGGTCACATTTGCGATCTTCACCTTCCCACGACTTCTGTACCTCCCTTTTGAAAACTCTAAACCCCTTTCAGAAGCTCCAGGAGGCATGTAAGCTGCAACAGTCTGAATGGCTTTTGCTCTCATTTCTTTGGGGCTCCCATACATATGAATTTTTTTTTTTAAATCTTAGTTTGTCTTATGTCATTTAATTTTTAGACCAGCCAAATAACCTAAAAGGGAAAAAAGGAAGTTCTCTGCCCCTACAAAACCATTCTTTTCTGATATGCAAATTGAGACCTTCTTTAAACTATCCTCCCAAACACACAAATATTCCCTTTCCCACCCAACCAAGAGTTTTTCACATTTGTTCAGTAATCAGTGTGTGCACCATTATGATTGTGTAAACATTACTACTACACACTAATTATGACTCAAGAGTACCTTGAAATCATAACTTTTATTTCTCACACAAATTTTTTTAGACTTAATAAATGCCTCCTTTTAAGCTGTGCTTAGGCTTTTATGTACTGAACAGTAAATCACTCTTAAACTCTCAAACATATAAAAGTCCTTTCAGTATATGCAAACTTTACAAGGGGTTATCTGTCAGTTTCATTTCATTTTTCTTTTTCTTTTTTCTTTTTTAAAGATTTATTTATTTATGCATAAAAGAGCTGGGGTACAGGCCAGAGGTGCGGGGGTGAGAGAATCCACCAGACAGAGTGGGGAGCAGAACAGGCAGATCAACCGAAACACACTGCTGAGGGGAGCAGCGGGCGAGGCAGGAGAGGGCTGCCTCGCCATGTGGGTCCCCTCCCTGGCCGGCAGCAGGGACTGAACTCGTGCTGTCATGCTGCAGTGGCTGCGGTTTGCTTCATAGTGCGTTGCTTAACCTGCTGCGCCACCAGGGAGGCCCTCGTTTTTCTTTTTAAACAGCCCATGTTCACTTATTATAATTCATATAGGTGGACCTTGGGATCTGCTGCCTGCCTGTCACTCAGGAAATTTCCTACTGCCTTTCCTACATTCTCTCTCCTGAATTCTGTGTCTTATACCTCCCCGGTTTATGCCTTTATTTGAAGAACAAATTGTTTAGCACCTTCCAAAAAGTTGCTTTTGCTTGCTTAAAAAGTGATAGTCTGGCCTAGAAGGAATTTCTAGGTTGAAAATCATTTCTCCTCAAAACTTTAAAAGTATTATTCTCTTGTGTTCTAGTTTCTATTGTTGTTGTTGTTGTTTGTATTTAGTTGTTTCTGTTTTGTTTAGAGAATTCTGACATGGTTCTAATGCTTGCTATTTTATATGCAACCTACCTCTTCATTTAGGATATTCAGAATTTTTTTTTTTTTGTTCTGAGAGTTTTAAAGTTCCTTTTTTATGAGTTTCCATATGGCTTATTCTTCCTGCATTTTGCAAAGAATATTGTAGGTTTGGGGTTTTTTTAAATTATTTCTTCTATAATAGATTTTCTAAACCCTGTTCTTTCTTTTTTCTCTTTCTATAACTTCCTTTATTTGTAAAAATAATCCTCTGGGTTAACTTTTTAATTCTCTTTTCATGAAATTTGTCTTTCTTTGTATTTTAGGTCAATGGATATTTCCTCAGTTTTATTTTCCAAAATTTCTGAAATTTTCCTTTCAAACATTTATTATTTTTCAAAGGTACTGTTGTTTTGTAAATGTTCTACTTTTTAGTAACTGACTTCTCTTTCTGAGCATAATACAGACTTTTTTCCTAATGCAGTCTTCTACATAGTCCCTATTTTCCAAGCTTCATTTTTTTTTTTTTTTGTTGATTTTTATCTTTGTTATCTTAGGAAACTTTATCAGATGTCTGGTGATCTACACACATAGAGGTGAGTTTTTGGCGGGGAGAGAGAGACAGAGACAGAGAGAATATACAGATATTTGGTGTTATTTATCATGGATGATACAGCTATGAGCTTATTAAAGAATTCCTAGCAGTATTTTTAGAACTTCTCTGTTGGAATGTATATCCAAAGAATATGTGATACTTTTCCCCAGTGAAAATGAAGCTGACTTCAAGTTTCTGTGGCCAAAGAAAAAGGGATTGTGGGCTACTTTAATCATTAGAGAGTTTCATTTTATTACTAACCCCACCCCGTGCTTATCTGCTGCTTCTAAACCATGGCTCCCTCTGCTCTACCCTCTCAATAATTAAACCTTCTCTATGTATTAGGTTGTAGGCATCTAGTAGCTTTTTATGTAATTTGAATTCATTGATCTGTTTCTTCAATAAATATTTACCAAGTGCCCACTATATTTCCCACACAGTTTTAGGTGGTGTGGAAACGTGTGTCTGTGAATCAGCCAGGTTTCTCTGCTCCCTTGTGGGGCTTCCATCCTAACTAAACACTATTTTCACAACTCATTGGTGTCTCCAAGTTCTAAATTTGAACGTTGTTGTAGGGTCAGAGGAAATTGTCAGACTTTTCTGCCCTCCAGCCATTGGTGTCTATGATGGACACCTGCGGCCCTATATGCATGCTTAATAGCAGGCTCCTCAAGTGGGGTGTGAGCATGCACAGGTGGGTGCACCTGTGCTGAGTGACTGGGTATATAAAGGTAGCGTCACAGGGAGGCCATGAGGAGAAGCCAAAGTATGGTGGTGGAGATGATGGGGTATAGCAGATAATATGAAAACAGCTAAGACAATAAGGAGACTGCTTGAACCAATGATGAATCTACCCAGTCTGGGATGGTTGCAAGGCAGATATATCAGGTGAGTTTATTTGCATTTTGTTTACTTCTTTGCATCTTTGCTTTATTTGGTCCATTCTGTCAGGAACCACTCACCCAATTGTTTAATAATTCCTGAGTAGCTTTCACTTCCTTTTCAGTTCTTTCTATATTTGCTGATCCATTTCATACATGTTTTGTCATTTCACTGATTTAGGAAAGAGATAAGGTTGTGTGCAATCTACCACATTTGTGGGAAACACCTGTGAATGATTTTGCCTCATGAACCCAGCACTTCAGAAAGAGAAATAAAGCTCTTTATTCACTCTGACTTTATTCACTGCCCAAGGCAGTATCCAATGCATGATACTGGAAAGCAGAAAGAAAATTCTCATTTGGTAAAGCACCACAGAATTTTGTGTTTGGGGGCTGCTAACTTACAGGAATTTGTGTGATATGTTGCAAGATGGAGGGAACTTTAGTGAAGTGCCCTGAATACCTGCAAAGGTGTTGTGATCCTTGAGATACAAGGTGAAATTTCACAAGACATAATACAATGGAACTACTGATGGGGGAAGGACAGCTGGTAGAGATTTTTGATCATGGAATATTGGGAATCTGTTGGAATTCTAATTTACCTGAATCCAAACATCATAGTAATTAAGAACAGATGGTCAGTTGAGATTCCCAAATAGCAAAGATCACACTAAGCCTGCTGTATATTTACCTTAAAAAGTTAATGCTCTAGAACTAAGGCAAAGTTGAAATAAATTATTTCAAGTTATCATTTGAAAGCCAAAATAGCAAAGAGCATCTAAATAAGGGAAAATGATCCATCTTTAGTCTGATAGCTTTCAACATAGAACAATAATATAACTCATAGTCTCCACAGCATATCATCTACAATCTCCTGAATAATAACTGTAGGGTCAGAGAAATCAGGTCTTTTCCACACTCCTGCCACTGGTATAATGATGGACACCTGAGGTGCTGTGCACATGCCTAGGTGGGCATGCGCAAGTGGGAGCACCTGAGTTTGAACATGGGCTTATGGGCGGCATCATGAGGATGCCAGGACCAACATGAGCAGTAAGACCAACAAGCAGCGAGAATACCAACCAACGTGAGCAGCAGCAGCAGCAGCAGCACAGACGCCCAGCAAAGAGGGTGAGATGCACCTGGGGCTGGGCGGCCTGCCAGCCTCCTGGCTCCCTGAAACCCATGCCTGCCATGTACCTGATGCCACCTCTAATAATAAAAGCATAAAAGCCACCGAGGGCTCCAGGACTCCTTCCTTTACCCCCTCCCCACCCCGTCTGCTAAGAACCATCCTGAACCTGCCTTGTGCCCCCTTCCTGCCGCTACATTAACAAAGTACTAATCAAATAGGTATAAGAAATAAATGAATAGAAAAGTAAGATGGCACCACCCATACAATTTCCAAAAGATCAAAGAGCTTATAGGGCAGATCCACAGATGAACCAGATATTGAAATTATTAGACAATGATTTAGCGATTCCTATTACAGATGTTATGAAATTAAGAGATAAACAACATTTCACGGGCCTCCCTGGTGGCACAGCAGGTTGAGCACGGCACTGTGACGCATCCGTGGCACAGCAGCACGAGTTTGATCCTGGCCAGGGAGGGAACCCACATAGCGAAGCAGACCTTTTGCCACACCCGCTGCTGCCCTCAGCAGTGTATTTCAGTTGATCTGCCTGTTCTGCTCCCCTCTCTGTCTTTGGTGGATCTTCTCACCTCCCATGACTCTGACCTATACCCCAGCTCTTGTATGCATAAATAAATAAATCTTTAAAAAAAAACAAAACAACATTTCAGTAGAAATAGATGGGGCACTTCAGTAGAATTAGAAAATTCTTCCTAATATTTAGAAAGACTAAAACCAGGCTTATATACTATTTCAGAAGATAAAGGAAGAAAGGACATATCCATATTAGTTGAAATCCCTATAACTTTGATAAGAACATTTAAAGAAAAAAAATACAAGCCAATATTCTTCATATCAGAGCTTGTTTTTATATATTAGGAAGTTAAATCTAGTAATATATTTTGAAAGACCATTATTATAATTGAATATTTTCCTAGAAAAGTATGTTTAAGTAATATTCATAAAAAGTTAATAAATATAATTACATTTTAATAAAGTAAAAAGAATCTCCTGGAAAACCAAAATTAAAAAATATCATATACAAGGAAGTTTAAAGATATAGAAATATAGGAATATAAAACTTAAATATATATTTTCCTCAGGATTACTTTATTATTAGTATCCCATTATTAATGGTCCCATTTAGATTTTTAAAAAAAGATTTAGTTTTATTCATTTATACATACAAGAACTGGGGTGTAAGCAAGAGGTGCTGGGGTGAGAAGATTCACCAGAGACAGAGTGGGGAGCAGAGCAGGCAGATGGACTGAAATACACTGCTGAGGAGAGGTGGGGAAACAGGAGAGGTCTGCTGCACCATTTGGATCAACTTTCTGGCTGGGGATTGAACTCATGCTGCAAGTAGCTTGATAGTGCTGAGACTTAACCCCTTATGCCACCTTTTAGATTTTTAAATTGAGATCTCTCCTACCCCATAATTAAAAGAGATATTAACAGGAGATAAAGAGAAGACGTTCAATAGCATCTCTATCTCTTGTTTACATGATAGATACCAGGAAAACTGAGTAATTCTCAGAAATGGCCCAAGTCATTACTTTAAATAACATCTTCAGAAAAAGACAAGATGGGGGATGAAGGTTAAGGGAGGTTACCTGGGATGCCAACGAGGGGCACAAGAGCAAGTTCTCAATGATTCCAGCAGACGGGTCAAGGAAGGAGTCCTGGAGCAATCAAGTGGTTTTTTTAGACTTTTATTATCAGAGGCGACTAGGTACAGGCAGGCAGAGGTGCCAGAGGGCTATAGCCTCCCAGCGCATCTCATCTCACTCTCTTGGCTGCTTTGCTGCTTCTTTTCTCTGCCTCTGTCTCTCCCCTGCTCCTCTGCTCTGCTGCTCTGTTCTACTGGCATCCTGGTAAATTTGGCCCTATAGCCCAGTGTCTAACCCAGAAGCACCCACTTGCACATGCCCACTTAGGCATGTGTGCAGCACCACAGGTGTCCATCATTATACTAATGGCAGGAGGGCAGAAAAACCTGATAACTTTTCTCTGACCCTACATTACCTAAATAAAGTTAGCTAAATAAGGTTAATGTTATTATGAGGATTATGAACTCCTTTGATAAGAGTTACTGGAGATTTGAACTTCCTCCTCTTCCTGGTACAGGGATAGAGGCACCCCTACTAATGGAGATTTGATTTATAACTGAATTTCCATTTCAAACTGGTAACCCTACTCTGTTTCTAAAAGAACTTCCTAGTTCTGCTATTGTTTTTTAAATAAATAATCAACATAAAATAATCTTCATGACAAAAAGGCATATTTGGGTGTAGTATATTCTCTCCTTCAATGTGAAAAAGTCTTCATAATTAAGGAAATGATATAAGGCAGCTTACACTAAGGAGACCACTTGTGAATTATAATGATGATACCTGACATGTAATATAAGTACCTGTCTGCATAGTCAGATCTTGCCTAACTCTGAGTCATGAGGAGATATTACAGTAAGAAATTTCCCATATACTGGCAAGCTTTTGTTATCCACTATATCAATCATTGTGACAGTTCTTTTCACCAGTTAAATTATTCTTATTTCTGTTCCCTTAATTATCCTTGCTAAGGAGTCTAATGAGCAGTAAAATGTCCAACTTGTAAGAAGTGGAAGGAAATAAAAGTTCTTACTATGTTAGTTTAGAAAAGCCTTTTCCTCCTGATACTGCCTGAAACAAACCAAGAGTCAATCATCAGATAAAGGGCACAATTTTCATCACAATGGCAAATAAGGACTCAGTATCATTTAATTTACAACTCTTTTTCTAGAAATGTCGTTAAGTAAATAAAAACTATTTACCTCTAAATTTATATTGTTAAGTTACCAGATAATTTCCAAGAAAAAATGACAAATAGCATTTGAATTGTTATTGCTATCAGAATGAAATGAAATCTGGATAATTTAAAAGTAAAAAAAATCCAAAAAAACAGCTGAAGTATGATGAGGTTGGTTAAGAGGAGAGTAAATATATGGAAATTCTGTATTTTCTATGCAGTTTTTCTATAGATATAAAATTGCTCTAAAAACTAAAGTGCATTTAAAAAATATATAGTAATTGACTTAACATTACTAGGGAATTAATGAAAGGTTTTGTTCATTGGCAATATGGTTGTTTTTAAAATAAACGTGAGGATTAACTTTCACATGATGGCTGTCATTGTTCTCCATTATCATCTTTGAAGTAGCTCTGTTACTCTAAACTTTTGCAAAATCCTCTGTGTTAATTACCTTCAGAATCTATAATTTGAAAAACAAGACTTGTCTTCTTTGCATTATCTGTCTTACTCATGTACTTTTTCACCAAATTGAATGTAAATTATTTGAATATCCCTTTCAGAAAAGAGGGAATTACAGGACACTAGAACAGGTACCAGTATGAGGAATCTGAGTAGATCACAGAAGTAAATTAGACTCGCCTCAAAACTAAAGAGATTAAATAAATAGCAACTATTAATTGAGACTATAAAAAAAATTTCAAATTCCTTGTAGACCACTCCTGTCTTGCCTGCTGTTCCCTTCAGCAGTGGAGTTCAGTCAATCCGCCTGTTCTGCTCCTCACTCCGCCTCTGGTGAATCCTCTCGCTCTTTGCACCTCTGACCTGATCCCAGCTCTTGTATGCATAAATAAAATAAATAAATAAGTAAATCTTTAAGAATATGTCACTTTTTTTGATGACACTGACATTTATTACTGGGTCCTTATGTAACAGGGTGGTCCCAGGAAAAGAGGAAGTTCCAAAATCCTGGTTCTGCCCTAAGTGGGTGGAGCTAAGGAGGGAAAAAAAATCTGCAAAAAAAAGAAAAAAAAAAAGGAAGATGGAGAATAGCAAGGAAACCTGGAAGAGGCACGTGGAACAAAAAAACATGTAAAAAAACTGTGCTTACTTTTTGGTCTTAAACTGGTTAAAACAAATATAAATAAAAGACCCTTGGGGAGGTTAACAGTGGCAACTATCATCTTAATTTTAATTTTGCTCTTTTCCTCCCAAATTTGTCTAACTCTTTGTAACCCTTTTCTATGGGTCTCTACTAAAAAGTCCTTTAAATGTGTAGCAAAATTTTAGGCCTTGCTTTGGGCCAATCCTATTTAACTAAACTTTTACCCTCAAGGAAATAAGTAACTTTAAATGCTTAACTTAATAACTATATTCTTTATTCTTTCTTTATTGTACCCTAGTTATATTAAAATTCCTTTCCATTAAAAATGTTATATGTTTATCTTAATACAACAAATAACAAAACCCATTCGGAGAGGGCAAACTTAAAAGTTCTGGGGTGCTCCTCTCCCTGCCCTGTAACACATATATTATAAAATTCTTCAATTTTTAAGTAATTTTTAACTAATAACTAATAATTATCTCAGTAATTTACTTTTTTAAAGGTTGTGAATTTTAATTTTTTAAAAATTTCCATGTTTTCTAATAAGCATTCTTTTGTGATTTTTTTCTTCATTAGTTCATATGAAGAAAAATAGAAATGTTTATTTATCTCCTTTTAATTCACAATTTTCTTATTAAGGTTTAGTGCCCTAATTGTTTCCAGTGCTACTAATTATTTTTGTTGAATTTTTCTATCAAAAAATTCAGTAGCACAAATTGGTTTTTAGGGAATAGATATTGAAATTACATCATAACATCATATAACTTTCAGTTGTACATCATTCTAAATTAATGTGCGTACTTACTACATCAAGTTTACCACTACAAGTTGACTCTAACCATACAATTGACTCCTTTTACATAATTTCCTCAAACGCATTCCCTCGTCCCTTCTGGTAACCATTAAATTCTACTTATAGTTAATTATTGTTTTATTTACTTAGTTCATTTATTTTGATATTTTGAATATACCTAGTGAATATCAATTAAGTACCTTCTTTATTCTTTGATACTCAAACTGCTCCATCTTTGGTACAGGGGAATCCTTCACACTGGTTCCTCTTGATGACTTCGTTAAGGAAATGGCAATTGTCACCACCAGGGAAGAGTCCTGCTCTACCAGGACAGCAGGTTTAGTTTTTCAACCTACTCCATTGTGTAGGATCACAAAGATGGCTCACACAGACTTGACAGTGAAACAAAATTTTGCTCATATCAAAAAGAGAAAGCAAGATGAGTATTGGTGCCCCAGCCTAGCATGTCCCCTCCTCCGCTGATGGCAGAGTGATAATCTGCTCACACCCCTCTTGTGCGTGGGGTGCAGGGCCCTCGTCTCTCCCTGGGAATGGGTGTAACAGTGAAGTTAGCCTGATGTCAAATGACACACAGGCTTAGGCCAAACAAGGGAGTACACCTTAGGTATGAAGCAGGGAAAGATTGCTATGACACTGTCCCTCAGATAAGGATTCTGAAGGCCTTCATTATCTAATATGAAAGTGTTCCAGACCCATGGCTCATTCTTACGTCTTTAAGTGGTAGGTGATGGAAGGTGGTCTAAAGACTACACGCCTGTAATTGCCATTCCCAAGGAACATCCTTGTTTACTCATCCTGAAGCTTCCTCCTCCAGATCCTAAATTAAACACTCCTTAAAGAAATCCTATTTCTTTTTGAAGGGGAATGATGCTTAGGATCCTAAATTTCTTCAATGTTATTAAATTGCTGTTGCCTTTAAGTCTTTTTAATAACATGATTTGAATGGAAAAATATCATAAGCTCATGTTGATATATCTAATTCAACATAACATTATATAACTTCATCTTTATTCCTTTATCTCTTTTTAATTTCACTGAATAACTTTCTTCATAACATTATTTTACTTCTTGCTTTTTATTATAGCCATTATATTTAAAATAGTTTCAGGGGGTGTAGGAGTTAAGTCTTGCAGCACTATGAAGTGGGCCACAGCCACTGCAGCATGAGTTAGATCCCCAGCCAGGCAGCTGAGGCGCAACAGACCTCTCCTGTCTCACCTCCTGCTCCCCTCAGCAGTGTATTTCAGTAGATCTGCCTGTATTTATCCTCATTCTCTGGTGAATACGCTCACTTCCCACATCTCTGACATGTACCCCAGTTCTTATATGCATAAATAAATCTTTAAAAAAATAAGGGCCTCCCTGGTGGCACAATGGGTTGAGCAACACACTATGGCGGCAGCCCCCACAGCATGAGTTTGATCTCTCCAGCAGTCAGGGAGATGACCCACATGGTGTGGCAAGACCTCTCCTGCCTTTCCCACTGCTCCCCTCAGTAGTGTATTTCGGTTGATCTATTCCCCACTCTGTCTCTGGTGAATCCTCTCACCACCTGCTCCTCTGGCCTGTACCCCAATTCTTGTATGCATAAATAAATAAATTTTTAAAAATTAAAAAAAAAATAAAATCGTTTCAAATAAAATGTTATCACAAATTAAATACTTGATGAAATTTAAGATTTCTTTGCAGCTCTATTTTCCCTTAAAATGTATGTTATAATGATGTGTTCTGAAGTCACTTAATAAAACTATTTTTTTTGTGTGTCATCAGGTCATTGACTTCATACACTTTTTAAAAAAATACTTTATTTATTTATGCATACAAGAGCTGGGGTGCAGCTCAGAGGTACCCGGGGGTGAGAGAATTCACCAGAGACAGAGTGGGGAACAAAACAGGTAGATAGACTGAAATACACTGCTGTGGGGAGCAGCGGGTGAAGCTGGAGAGGTCTGCTGTGCCATGTGGGTCCCCTCCCTAGTTGAGGATTAAACTCGTGCTTCCGTGACTGTGGAAGCCCCACAGTGCGGTGCTCAACCCCTTGTGCCATCAAGGAGGCCCAACTTCATACACTTTCAGATCCATTTGTTTTTATTGGTTTCAATATTTAGGAATTGCTTTTTTTTTTAAATTTTTAAATTTTTTATTTATTTTTTTTTGGAATTGCTTTTTTAAAAGATTTTATTACCAAAATTATATACTGTTTTATTAAGAAACATGTCACTTAACATCATCTTGTTTATCCATTCCTTTAGATTTTTATTAAATTTTAGTGTATCCTTTCAGTGCTTCTTTTTATAAAGACAACAAACAAGCATCTAATCTTAGGGATTGATGATATATAACAGGAAGATTCTTTCCCTTTTCACTTTTAATTAACAGTATATCAACACATCTTGTACATCTCTGTATACTTGGGATAGCTTCTCGTAGCTTTTTAATGGATACACAGTATCTCATTGAGTGCAGATATTATAATTTAATTGTTTTCAGTTTTGCTGTCAATATTTGTTTTGATTATAATCATTGGCTATGAATACCAGTATCAAAATTACCACTGTTTCACCCTATAAGGGTTTTAAGAAATACATATTTATGAGTTATTGTATTTCCTTTTTGGTAAAATAACATTTTTACATTTTTCAGTCAGTAGCATTGGGATAACTTGCAACAAATGTATCTTTTTTTAAAAAAAGAATTATTTATTTATGCATACAAGCACTGGGGTACAGGCCAGAGGTGTGGGGGTGGTGGTGAGAGGATTCACCACAGAGAGTGGGGAGCAGAACAGGCAGAT
>JAGFMF010011799.1:3649288-3734658 GCA_019455555.1 Galemys pyrenaicus | reverse complement strand
ATGTGGGTCCCCTCCCTGGCTGGCAGCAGGGATCGAACTTGTGCTGCAGTGGCTGCGGTTTGCTTCATAGTGCGTTGCTTAACCCACTGCACCACCAGGAAGGCCCAACAAATGTATCTTGAGTGCCATGAGAGTAGAACTAGTGGTATGCATATAAATTTTCAACAAACAGCATGGTGGGGGGCTTATTTATAGCGACCTGATGCTTTCCATGTTGAAAATACTGTGGTCAATATCATGCTAGCAATGTGAAATCACTGAAAGTGGAGTTGGGAAGAGATGAGTACAATCCCTAACTGGCAAAAAAACATTTGTTAATTGGAAGCAATTAGTGCTGCAGGGATGGGGTGGATCTGTTTATTTGTCTTTTCTCCACCTTTCCCCACACTGCACTGAAAACCCATTTGCATGAAGGGCATTAGCAGACTCCCTTGCCTGGTCATGCTCCCTAACTCAGGATTCTGACCAGCCAGTGATGAATAGCAGTAGGCATTGGGGACACTTCAGGCTTGAAATTGGGTGTGTATTTCCAGATTCTTTCCTATAAGGTCATTTCTACCTGACTGAGTCTCCTGACAGTGTCCTACCATGTTTGTGGTACTACTTATCATGTCTCTCACTCCATTTCTCCCCAGCTTCAGTACTGCTCCCTCTCATGCCCCACACCCTTGCTGGCCAAAGAGCTAGGATTTCTCTTGCTCTTCGTAGCTGTTCTATTCCTTACAGTTTGCACGCTCTTCAAAACTTTGCAAATTTTCTTTTTAATTTGACTCATATGACTCAAGTTGGATGTGTTATTATTTTCCTACTGTCTTTATTACTTCCTCGTGGGTCTGCTGCCTGTTTGACCACCATTTTTATTACCTGCAGTTCTGCATTCCCTCAAGGTCAGAAGTGCCCTTCATAAAACTGGTCTGTCATAGGAACCAAACCTTATCAAATCAAATAAGAACAGGAAGCTCCGTCACCCTGGGAAGGGTATGTATGCAGAGGTGTGACTGGGATGTCCCAGGGGCTGAGGACTGATGTGTGACAAAGGACCCTGGAAACTGATCAGTGGAATGCTTTATTGATAAGAATAGAACAATGGCCAGGGATCCAAGGGTGCTGTTTCGAATACAACTCTTGATCATCAAGCAGATAAGAATTAATCTGGTCAGCAGATTCATATCCCCCCAAGTCCTAAATGACAGAAGACACATTCTTTACTTCCTTCCATTCTTTTTTCTTTGTCCTCCTGCCCCATGTAACTGATGTTCGATGATTATTCTTTCAATAAAAAGACCAGGACTCTGCTTGTTCAGCAGCATCCTGCAACATGCAGCCTGCCCCTTGACTCCTGTCTGTCTCTTTGTCAGTGTGGTGTTGTGTAATGCAACACTTCCTGATATAGAATAAAGCAAACATCTGTGTAAACTTTAAGGTAACATATTAAGTAATTCAAAATTTTTGCCAGACTACTAGGTGTATAAGCCCCTGAGTCCAATAATATTGTGAACTTATTGATGTTTATTCAATTGCACCTTACCCATTTTATATTATCTCTATAATACTTAACATATTGTATTGCACAGTCTAGTGCCAGGAAGGGGCACAGAGCAAGTTCTCAATGATTCTGGGCAGACGGGGTAAAGGAGGAGTCCTGGAGCCCTCGATGGCTTTTTCGGTTTTTATTGCATCATTATTTCAGAGGTGACCAGGTACATGGCAGGCAGGGAGGCTGTGGGGGAGGCGGCCAGGAGGCTGGTAGGCACAACTTCACTCTTGGCTGCTTTGCTGCTTCTCTCATTCTCATTCTGCTCTATGTTATGCCTGTTCTGCTGGTGTCCTCGTGATGCAGCCCTTACATGCCCATGTTCAAACCCAGGTTGCACCCACTTGTGCATGCCCACTTAGGCATGCCTGCAGCACCACAGGTGTCCATCATTACACCAATGGCGGAAGGGCGGAAAAGCCTGATCACTTTTCTCTGACCTTACACTCAGTAAATACAATGAGCTTAATATCCCTTGCTTAACCTATACACCGTTTTTTTTAAGTGTCATTTTTTGCACTAAACAAGAAATTAGCAAATGAAAAATTATGCCTGTAGGGTGTGTGTGTCTGTATATTAGCAACAAGAAAACTAATAGATATGATAATTTAATTTCTGTTATTACTATTCATATTTTCTACATAATTGTAGGGTAAAGGTTGATCAGGTCTTTCCACCCTCCTACCACTGATGATGGACACCTGCGGTGCTGCGAGCATTCCAGGGTGGGCATGCGCAAGTGGGCGCACCTGAGTTGGGACACGGGCTTAAATGGGCGGCATCATGAGGATACCAGGACCAATCGACAGAACTGAGAGAACCAACAGGCCTGACAGCAGCAGCAGCGGCAGAGAGAAGCAGCAGCTGAGAGGGTGAGATACGCTGGGGGCTGGGAGGCCTGCCAGCCTCCCGGCCCCCTGGCACCCTTGCCTGCCATGTACCTGGCCACTTCTACTAAATAAAGCATGAAAAGCCACCGAGGGCTCCAAGACTCTCCTTCCCTGACCCGTCTGCACAGAACCATCCCGAAACTTGCTCCAGTGCTACCTCCATCCTGCCGCTACAATAATACTGACTTTAAAGTAATTATAGAGTTGAACTTTATGAAAACAAAGTAGCTACTTTTAATAGGGTAGCGAAGTGCCAGCAAGGCATAGGGGGAGGTTTTCTATGATCCTGGCAGACAGGTAAAGCAGAATCCTGAAGCCCTAAGTGGCTTTTCAGCTTTTAATGATCTTTCTACACCATTTGTAGTGAGGAAACTGGGTGCAGGGTAGGCAAAGGGGTCTGGGGAATCTAGGGGCCAGGAGGCTGGCAGGCCTCCCAGCTGCTGGCGAATCTTTACTCTGGGCTCTCTGGCGTTCTCTCCTGGTCTCTACTGCACTCTCCCACATGGTTCTCTTTCCCCATGCATCATCTGCTGCAGCACTGTGTTCTCTGCTTCCCTCTGACTGTGCCTTGCACCCACACACAGCACACCACACTCCAGGTACCACCATTGGGTAGGCATGTTAAGACCACAGGTGTCAATCATAGATGCTAATGGCGGGAGGGCAGGAAAAAACCTGATCACTTCCATTTACCCTACACAGCTATTTGAAAAACTTATCAGAAGTTTATTTTAGACAGATGATCTCTTGGCCTCATGCTTAAAAAGAGAATCTGTATTTCCAAAATACCAACAATAATGTAAACCAGTGGGCACATTATTAAATTAAATAATAAAAAGAATCAAACAATAAAATAAAAAAGTATTAAATAAGTAGAAAAAAGAGAACCATCTGATTACTGCTATAAATATATCATTATTTAATAATATTTAAAATCAGTGCAGTGTTTTTGCCATTTTCAGAGTGCTTTCACATGTGGTATTTTATTTATTTTACATTGGTTTAGAGAGTTTCAAATATAGATTTCTTTTTTTGGGTTACAGATAGAAAATAAAAACTCAGCAAAATTAAGTTAATTTTCAAGAACAAAGTGTTTCCTAAGTGTAGGGTCAGAGAAAAGTGTCAGGCTTTTCTGCCCTCCCGCCATTGGTGTAATGATGGACACCTGTGGTGCTGCACACATGCCTAAGTGGGCATGCGCAAGTGGGTGCACCTGGGCTTAGACATGGGCATATAAGGGCGGCGTCACGAGGATGCCAGCAGAGCAGAACAAGAGCAGCAGAGAACAAGAGAAGCAGCAAAGCAGCCCAGAGTGAAGATGTGCCGGGGGCTAGGATACCCGTCAGCCTCCTGGCCCCCCAGCCTCCCTGCCTGCCATGTACCTGGTCACCTCTGAGATAATGATGCAATAAAAACCGAAAAAGCCATCGAGGGCTCCAGGGCATCCGTCTGCCCAGAATCATTGAGAACTTGTTCTGTGTCCCTTTCCTGGCACCTCACTAGGAAAAATAGAATTGGGATAAATTTCAATACTAGTTTTCTTTTCAGTCAATCATGTTTTAAAAATCAGTAGCAACATTAAACAATTAAGTCAAGATGAAATATTTTCTAAAATCTAAAGTTGCCTTATTAAAACAAAACACACATGTGAGCACCTTCTATTTTAAAAATCTAGACTCATGTTCTACTGACTGTTACATGCACTAATGGAAAAAGGACACAATATATTTACCTGAGGATACCAGGTTTAAGATCATTTAACCTCTCTGTTCTTCAGCTGCCTCCTTTGTTAAATATGAATAATAATTTCTTTGAACCGTGTTTGTCAAGTGGACAGCACTCCCAAAATGGTAGTGATGATGATTCACATTAAAAATCCAACTAAGTTTGGATCCCATCTACAATAGGATGATTTTTTTATGCAGGGAGCCAGCATCGTGATACATAGTCTTTGTCCTGGAATTTCAGTAGGGGAGGTGGTGGATAGGCAACTGTAGGGTCAGAGAATGATCAGGTCTTTCCACCCTCCCACCACTGATGATGGACACCTGCGGTGCTGCGAGCATTCCAGGGTGGGCATGCGCAAGTGGGCGCACCTGAGTTGGACACGGGCATAAATGGGCGGCGTCATGAGGACGCCAGAACTGTGAGGACCGACCGACAGTACCAGCAAGAGAAGCAGCAACCGAGAGGGTGAGATGCGCTGGGGGCCTCCCAGCCCCCCGGCACCGCTGCCTGCCATGTACCTGGCCACATCTACTAAATAAAGTATGAAAAGTCACCGAGGGCTCCAAGACTCTCCTTCCCTGACCCGTCTGCACAGAACCATCCTGAACCTGCCTCCTGTGCCGCCTCCTTCCTGCTGCTACAGCAACTATTCCACACTGGGCAGATTCATGGTTGATTCCAGGCAAATGGAAAAGAATCTTGGAGCCTTAGTTATCTGACAGGTCTTTAATGCTGAAGCAGGGAACCAGATATACAAGTTCAACAGGGGGCTGGGAGGCTGGGAGGCAGCCAACAACTCCAAGCTCTTGCTCTTTCTGTAAGCTCTCTCTAGCCTCTCTCTCCCCTTTTTGGCCCAGGTATCTGCATATAGACACATGTCCCAGTCCATAATTATAGCTCGTGTGCCCCGCCCAGTGCTCCCAAGTGCTTTTTCAGTAACATGTTATCACATGTGGGCAGTGAAACCTCAGAAGCAAAGAGAGCTGCAGGTGATGGCCATAGAGTCTGGCAGAAGGAGGTGAAAAATCTCCTGAGCCACTCCCTTTCTCTTACGGAGGGGTAAATAGAATGTCTACTTAGATTCATTGGCTGTCTTATTGAGGATGCTTTTCTTGTCTTAGTTAATTTATTTAAATAGTCATAGCTTTATTTAGCTATAAGATAGGATTACTGTTAATATGGTTGAGAATTTATTAGTAGTTTATGTAAAATTTGCCTTTTAAAACTGCAAAGTGTCAAACATTCACAGTTTTTATGGTGGGCTTGATAAAGACAGATAATGAGAGATTAGAGGCTTATATATTTTCATAAATCAGTACTTACATAAATTTCAGTACTTTCATAAATTAATAAAAATATGTGTTGTGGACAAATATATTGGGAATCAAATGGGAAACAAATATATTTGTAGTTGGTCACTACTATAAAGTGATATGGGCAGGAACTATTTAAAGTTGTCTGCTCCATAACATATGCATAGTGTGCTTTTGCTAACCAACCTCAGAATTCATATCCTGCTTTAACCTTCCTCAAGGCTAAACTAATAACATTTACCCTAATCTGCAATATATGAGGCTTTCAAGTTAGTAAAATCACATCCTGTCTGGAGTTTGATTGGCAGACAAACAGATATCTGAAAGTGGATCAGCAAATTTTGATTACTATAAAATCCTTTCTATTTTCTATCTATCTAATTAGATTTTTTTTTTTTTTGCTTTTTACAATTGCATTGAATTCTCACACAGGAACCCACAGTATTAGTACCTTGTATACACTAGATGTCACTATTTTCAAAGCAATAAAATAGAGTTTTGCCATGATGTAATGGAAAGACTGTAATATCTTCCATTTGCTCCTCCTTCCTTTCCCCCTCCCTCTCTCATTCGTTTGCCCTTTCAGCGTGTTGCTTTTGCTTTAATGATAAATTTCATTTCTAAAAGCCATTTTACAATTGAAACAGTTTGATCTGCTCAAACTTATGCATCACCCTTTGATACTGAAGATTATTAACCTTAAATTTGTGTGTTGATAAAAAAGAAAGAACTAGGGAAAAAAAAATACGGGGATTTGCTGATGGTTCTTCAGCACTACCTAAATAACCACACATCATTAGCAAAGAGACGGGCTGGGAACAAAGGATATTGTGTTACATAAAATAGAATTTTCCTTGTTATTTTTTTTTTCTTTTTAGAAAATCTAGAGGAAATTGATCCTTCGCATTTGTATAAACTACAGATATACAGGGTTCACAGATATGAATGATTCCACTCTAGGAGAGTTTTAGTAAACAGTCAAAATTACACTAGAACTTATAAAATCCTGCCTTGGGGAAGGGGAAAAAAACCTGTCTGTATCAGTTAATTGACTAGAAAAATGACGTTTGTCAACAAAAGGAAGCTTGGGAATATGTGTGTGTGTGTGTGTCTGTGTGAGAGAGAGAGAAAGAGAGAGAGTATATATAAGTGTGTGTGAAATCACTAGTATATAATGGAAGGTATATTTTATGCAATTTTTATATGCTCATATAAAAGTATGTTTATATTCTTATATAAAACTGATTCTTTATTTTACAAAGAATAAGTATTACTTTCTTGTTTGAAAAAAATACAAAGTGTACAATATGCCATTGTAAAACATTAATAACATCTCCCTCTACTCTGAAATATCGATAGTCCACAACTCCAGTGCTGTCGAACTGAGCTCTGGGCCTGAGGAGCTTACCAACCATTAACCTGTTAGAAGAAAGAACTGCCCATAATGTCAGAAGAAACAAAAGGCACATTTTACTTACTTCATTCTTCTCTAACCTTTATTTCTATCTTCAAGCCCAGGAGGCATCTCGGAAATTATTCCACTATCCAGAAAGAAAAGTCACCTCTCAACAACCTTTAATGATTTTCTAAGACCCAAATTTTTAGTAAGAAGGAGAAATAGACATGACCCAGATATTAACCGAAAGCAGTAGGGAACTCAAAGACATGAGTTGGCTACATTAAAAGAGCACTGATGGGGCCATGATGGCTTGTCAAGTGTGGCTATGGCCCTTCCCCGTGAGTCACGTGATTCCTGGACTTGCAGCAAATTGCTTAAGGGTGATCAACTTTTGGGAGCTAATGAATTGAATGCCTTAAATAAGATGCTGCTTCTTCCTAATTTTACTGTAACTCTTAGCCTCCTCTCAAAGGAAATTAAAAAATGTGCAGGTCAGAAAAAAAAATGAGGCTATATGATTACAATTTCATGAAATATTTTTGTTTTTGCTGAAAAGTTTGATCTAAGGCTGATCTATACTTTTTTTGTGGCTTATTGAGGAACTGATGATAATAATTTTCTTCACAAGTATTAGTCAAGCAAATTTCTTTGAATAGTGATTCATTCAGTTCATTCATTTATCATTATTTTGAGCAAATCACTCTGTGTAGGTATTATTCTCTGTACCTGGAAAATAGTAAAAACTGAAAGGAGGCAATAATCTGTGCCCTCATAGAGCTTATATTGTAATAAGGAAACTGCAGGGAAAAGTACAGTCATTTCTATACCCCATAATTAAACTTAAGTTTAATTATGGTATTTTAAAAAACTCTTCCCAAAGCACTGAAAGATCTGTAACAATTTTAATGTCCTATAACTAGCACTTTTGTAAAAAGAAATCAATATATTAATATGAAACCATAGCATATTTTACAGGTTTTTGTGCAAAATAGTGCTTCCCTAAAAATAGCAATTTTTTCTATTTTAAGAGATATAATTTTATCATACAGCATAAATGCATAGTTATTAAATTACCTATGTAGCATGTGTGCATTGTATAATTACATATATACTGTGTATTATATTACATTATATAATACATAGATATATAATACAATTATATATCTACTTATCTATTGCACAGACTTCATGAAAAACAAAACTATTTGATTTCTTGTATTGGTAAATTATATAGAAATTATTCTCTGTATCGAGCTATTTAGCTATCTATAGGAATGATTTCATATCGTTAGTGTGTTTTCAAAGTAAGATACAATGATTTTTTTCTCTTCTAAAGACTTTAATCACTTATTTCAGAAAGATTCCTCATATCTATTGAAATTGAGTGGTAGAATTTGGGACACAATAGCACTGGCTTCATGCTACTTTTAAATTATGTCATATCAAGTAAATTCATTGATACTCTGACTCTGCATTCTTATTCATAAATTGGAGCTAGGGTATCTAACCTTTTCTGATATGTGAATTAAAATGACAATATGGAGTTGCTGTTTTATGAGTGCTAGTCAACAAAAGTGAAGTAGTTTTGGAGTTGTATCATCATTTTGTTGTTATTGTTTGCTTGGGCATTTTTCCTCTCTTATCAGCTGACTGATTTAAGACAGTCACAGATATATCTGTAAATGTGTAAGATTACTTAGATAATGAGAACAGTGAGTTCAGAAGTCTGGACACTTAATGAATGACCTGCTTGGAAAGGCCATGGTAGCCAGTTTTTGCCACTGGAAGGTAAAGAGAGTAGCAGTCGCCCACCTCCCCAGCAGGGATTGAAGAAGAGGTGACCATGGTGTTTGCCCAGACTTTAGAGTTTCTCTGTGGGAAAGTGTTCCATTTCTAGAGTCGGTATCTAACTAAAATGAAGACCCACTTATAGGCTTATTGGTTTTTCTTATTCTAAATTACAGAACCCTAGATAGGCAGAAAAATTAAAGAAGTCTTCAGATTCTGAAATTTCTCTAGCAGCATATCTTGTTTCCTTAGTATGCTGAGAGGGTAGCAATTCTCAAACTTGAGTGTGTGTCAGAATTTCCTGCATTGCTCATTGAGATTGTAGATACTCACATAAGAGATTCTGGCCTAAGAGATGTGGTGTAGAATTTGATAATTTGCATTTCTGAGAATTTCACAAGTGATGCTGATGTTGCTGGTCCAGAGATTACATTTTTATTAGAGGAATCTCACAAACAAAAGCTTTATCTTTAGTAATGATGTTTAAGTGATTAACATGTTACTGGAATATATTCAGTACTTCTGTTTCATCAGGTAGGAAACAGAGATCACTTTACTTAGAAAAACATGGCTAATCCCTCCTTTTTTAAAATACAAATTCTTTATACCACCCCTCCCCCCAAACTCCCACGCATCCTCTCTTTTCTATACTTCTGATGCTCTATTTAGTACATATAGTTTGCAAATACCAATAGATTGGAAGGAGTTACCTGTAGTGCATTGTTAAGAAGGATGCTGATGTATAGTTGTCAAGTATAATATAAGACATCTAGTTTAACTTGGATTAAAGATGCACAAAAACACTTTACGGCTTAATTGTCCTGTGCAATATTTAGGATATACTTATACTAAAAAAAATTGTTGCTCATTTGAAAGTTAAACTAACTGGTGTTTTATGCTTTCTTGGTTAAATCATACATCCTACTGGTATACCCATGCTAACAGGAAGTACGAGGTGATTTATTTGCTGTGTCCTCTGTTGGAATGGGAGTGGGGATTAATGGCTGCATACACAAATGGCTGCTGAACAATCCTTATATTGAGTGTTGGATTCTTCATCAGTCAATCACTGAATCTGGGGATCCTTCTTATAGGTAGAGTAACAAGGGTAAAGTATTCTGGAATAGCTAGCTAGCTAGACAGACAGACAGACACATACCATCTCACTGCAAACCTTCTGATATTCATCACATGGAGTTTATATAACATGGGTCATGAGAGAAGGAAATACTGGCAGCAGCCCTGTGATAAGTGTTTCATTGTTTTGTGATAACGGTACTTAAAAGTGGAAGTCTGCAACTGCTTTAAAACTAGGGCAGCTGCAACTCTGCCATAAATGCATGTTTGGCACTAAACCAAAGTCAGTCTCACATACTGTTGATTCCAAGAAGACTGCATGGTGCATTTGTACTTTAATTTGTGGGTTTGACCAAATGATTTTAGTACTTTACAGCCAGAATAGCTTAATAATATCAGGATGCAGTCCAAGTCAGTGTTTGAGTAAGGTTCCCTATAAATGTGTCCATTCTAAGCATTTTCTTAAGCAAAGCTCTCTGTTTTTTCATATTCTGAAATAAAAGTAAAAGTTCAGATTATTAATTTGCAATAAAATGCTACCTATCACTGACAAAATGTTGGTAAGAACCATCAACTAAAATTTAATTGCTCTGGAATCAGATCTTCTTTCTTCCTCAATGAAGAAAATTCCCACTTTAATATAGGTGAGCACACGCTAAAGATTGTTTATTCTAAAGAAAATTACTATATTTTGAAAATTGATGTATTATCCACTTCTGCTTCTAAGAAGATTGAGGGTGCATGTTATTCTTCCTGCTATATACAAGTAAAATTCCAAGATACAATACAAACAGTAGGATATTTTTAAAGGTAATGAGAAGAGGGACAAACTATGGCTATGGGGATACAGGAACAACATAGTGTGAGTTCCCTAGGTTTTATTTTTGTCTTATATATTCCAGACTTGAAGCAGGAGCTAGCAACCTGAAGATACTAACAGGCACTGGAAAAGAAAACACAGCAACAAGTTGTTGTGTCTAGTCTAAGGGCCGGTGGGAAAGAGGCCATGGTAATGAGATATCCCTTACCGCACCAGCAGTGGTGGTGTCCCAGGTCTAGAAGGGCTCGAAACTCTCAGCAATGCCAGGTGAATGAAACGATCCTTGGAGAAGGCTATGAAAGGAGCGGGCCAGCAGTGAGGCACTCCCATACATACCAAGCACATCTAGGTGGCCCCAGAGCTCCAGAGAAGCAGAAAGTATAGAGTTTGGGAGCCAGGGCATTGGGCTAGCTGAGTTCTAATCCACTCAGTATCACATGTCAACTATGTAGCTTTGGGCAAGCATCTGAGCAACAGGGAGGCTTCGTGAGGAGGAAAAAAATCAAACAGTACATTGAACTAAACAAAAAAGTGGAAAAACCACATACTACAACTTGTGGTACAAGTTAAGCAGTCCTTAGATTTTAGCACTAAGTGTATACATTAGAAATGAGGAAAATGTTCAGATCAGGTCATTTATCCAAGTCCTATCCCAAGAAACCAGAAAAAGATCAAAATATTCCAAAGTAAGCAGAGAGAGAGAAATAATCAAGATAAAGTCAGAAACCAATAAAATTGAAAACAGAAAAAAATAGAGAATATGCAAATAAGTAAAAAGTAGGCTGGGTTTTTTGGTGGTGGTGGGCATGGTAACATATATCTGAAGAAGTGTGAACCCTAAATCATAAACAGTGTTATAAACCACCATCACCTTAGTTAAAAAAAGGCAACTTTTAAGAAATTAAAAACGTAAGCGTGTCTTTTATAACAACAATAAAACTAACAGGGCCCTAAGAAGATTGGCAAAGAGAAAAAAGAGAAGACATTATCAATATCAGAATAAAGGGATTATCAATAGCAGAAAATCACAATAGCCCTTTAGCTATTAAAGGACAGTATGGGAATATTTATACAGCTCTGTGCTGTATAATGAAAAACACTAATTACTTGAGCAACACAAAATGCTCCCTACACAATATGAAATACATCATTTGAGTAACTTCATAATTACTAAGGGGATTGGATTTGTAATTTATAAACTCCCCAAAAGAATTCTTCAGACCCAGGTGGTTTCACCAGAGAATTCTGGCAAAACTTTAAAGAATTAATACCAATTAGAGACAAGTTCTTGCAGAAAATTGAAAAGGAAGTACTACCCCCCAATTTATTATGTGATGATATTACCTTGATACCAAAATAGACAAAAGCAGTTTACAACAGTAGACCAGTTTTTCATTAATAATTGTAAAAATCCTTAACATAATGTTAGTAGATGTAATTCAGCAATATATAAAAAGAATTATTTGCCATGACCAAATGAGTTTTCTTCCAGGGATGAAAGACCGGTTCAATATTCAAAAATCAACTTAATCCACTATACTAACAGGATAAAGAATAAGAACCATGTGGTTATGTCAGTTAATACAGAAAAAACAATTGGGAAAATTAAAAACCTATTCATGATAAGAGCTTGCGGAAAAAATAGGAAGAGAGGGAATTCTTCAAATAAAGAGCATCTACAGAAAATCTGCTACTAACACCATATACACTAGTGAAAGACTAAATGCTTTCTCCTGAGAGCAGATGAACAAGGCAAGAATAGCTGCCCTCACACCTCTTATTCAGCTCAGTGATAGCCAGTGTTAGGCAAGAGACGTGAAAAAATGTTAAAGAGGCATACAGATCAAATACACGTATATAAAACTATTCCTGCTTGTGAATAGTATGATTGTCTACATAGAAAATCCCAAAGAATCTAAAATGAAAACTCCTACAACTAATTAGTAAGGCATTAATGCAAAATCAACAGATAAAAATTAAATCAGTTGTATTTCAATAGCAATGACTACATGGAAACTGAAGTTTAAAATATGATATAATTTCTCATAAAATGAGATTATCCCAAATAACTGGAAATTTATGTTCATAAAGAAATACATACATGGGTATTTATGCAACTTTATTCATTATCAACCCAAACTGGAAAGAGTTCAGATGCTCTTCAGTAGGTGAATTGTTAAAGAAATTTCAATGCAGCCACAAATACTACTCAGGAAGAGAAAGGAATGAACTATTGATATACCAGGAACCTAGATGACTCTCCAGAGAAGCATGATGAGTGAAAAAATGCATCCAAAAAAGTTAAATAAAGATTCCATTTATGTAACATTCCATAAATGACAAATTTATAGAGATGCCAAATCTATTTTTACTTGTCAGGAATTAAAGAAGGATTGGGGTTGAAAGGAAAATGATTATGGTTTTAAACAGATACCAGTAAGATCCTTGTGATGATGAACATATTCTGTATCTTTACTAAATCAGTGTCAATGTCTTGGTTGTTGTATTGCCCAATAATATTGCTAAATAGTAAAATGTAAATTTCTCTATTTTCTTAAAATGAAATGGCTTTTAAAAATTATATAATCTGAGAATTCCCTGTCAGAATATCAGAATCAGCATCCATTATTCTACACCATGTTCCCTTCACAAAGAACTCTGTCATTTATTCTTTGATGTGGTTAGTAAAGAGAAATTATTCTAGAAGTTGCAAAATTTTATACTTTTTAGACCTTTCAATTAATAAGAGTACGTAGTATTACTCTGATTGAAAGCTAAGGTACTGAAGCATAGTATTAAATGGCTCAGTTCAGGTATCTTGGGGTTCACACTGTGCTCCTCCATCAAAGCAACAGCAGGGAGAGCAGAAAGTGCCCAACCATGCAGAGGTTCGCCAGTGAACATTTCTACTAAGACAATTCTTGCATTTGGTCCTAAATTCACTTCTTTTTTTCCTTTTGCATAATTTAAATAGTAAATGTCACCAAGTCCAAAACACCCGAGTTAATGTCATCGGTATAGAGCTTTGAAGCAATCCTCCTGTCTGTTTTAATGCCAGAGTATATCCTGAATTCTTTCCAAATTTTTCCTGCTCTCAGCTACCATCTCAGATAAAGTCACCATTTTTTATAACTCAAAACCCTTCAATGAATTTATTTAGTTTCCCCACTGCTAATTTCTGTAGCTTTAATTTTTTCTGAAGCTATTTTCTTTCCTGAAGCTATTAATCTTTCCAAAATATAAACGAAACTTCTCATTCTTTAAATTTGTGGCACCCTTGGTTATCATTATTATTATTTTTAAAGATTTATTTATTTATACATACAAGAGCTGGGGTACAGGCAGGAGTCCAGGGTGGTGAGAGGATTCAGCAGAGACAGAGCCCGGAACAGAACAGGCAGACTAACTGAAACACACTGCTGAGGGCAGCAGCGGGCGAGGCAGGAGAGGTCTGCTGTGTCATGTGGGTCCCCTCCCTGGCCCGCGGGAGGGATTGAACTTGTGCTGCAGTGGCTATGGTTTGCTTCATAGTGTGTTGCTTAATCCACTGCACCACCAGGGAGGCCCAGCACCCTTTATTATTGAATATTTTTGACTCCATTATGGTTTAGTCATGTGGATCGTCATGTGGATTGTTTGGCTTATAAAGTGTGAGTACCAGTAATATGTACCACCTCTGAGAAAGCTTTTTTGAGTTTGAATGTCACTAGCATCATTTCATTTTCCTTGACCATCTGATGAGTATGATCTCCTTCAACATGTTCCTGGAGTGAAAGAACTAGAGCAAGGACCCTGAGGAGCCCTCATAGATACCTAATGTGAGTGAATATTTTACCATTGTTTTGAAAACAGCTAACTAACACTTTGGGATTTACTTGTTCTCAGAAGTGAAGACCACAGAAGCACAGACCTTATAATTATTGCAGTTATGTTTGTTTACTTATTTTCATATTCTGTCTACCTCACTGAACTGTAATTATTAAGGGCAGAGATCATGGTTGTATCATTGCAACCACAGTGCCAAGGATTACATTTGACATAGTGTAGTGTAGAAAATTAAACAGTGTAACAGTAAAGATTTCTTTTCTAGAAATACACTGTCCATCTGAATTGTCATATACAGTTGAGCTGTGGTGATATTTCCACAAATAAAGTGAATGCTCAATAATAGTTCTTTCTATGTATACCGAAACCTACAGGGTGCTCAGTATTTGTCTAGGAAGTTATATTCCTCATTATTTTTATGAAGGTTGACATTTGATTTGAACCCATAATAGCTACTATTTATTGCATACATTATATGCCAGGAACTGTTGAAAAGTATATTTTATACTATGTATTTTTTATAATAATGCCACAACAGTTTTTTTTTTTTTTCCTTTTGGTAGACAAACAACACAAAACATTTAATGTTGAGAAAATTAAGTGTTTGGACTAAAGCCAGCTAGATAATGAGTGGGACAGACTGACTAGGATCTCAGCTTTTTCTGAGTCCAGTGTTGTCAGTTCTATACTGTCTGCTTCCTTATATCTCCTTGACCAACCTCTTTGTGTCTAGTGTAGATTTTTGACTGCTCGGTGTGGAAAGTTATAGAATGCTAATAGATACTTTCCCACTTCAAAGCTAAAATGAAATAAAAATTATATCTACTTTTTATTTTAACTCTTCTATTCAATGATAAAATCAGAAATTTAATGATCATGAAATTGCTAATATTTCATTGATAAGGAATCTATATAGACACTTTAGTTAATACCTTAATTGATACTTTTATCTAGTGTGAATATAAAACAGTCAAGTTCATGATGTAAACTAACTTCTTCTGTGTAACTTGACAGGGTCAATATTCTGTGGGATTCTAAGTTTCAAAAAGAACTAAACAATGGGAAGTTGATAAGGGAGGAACACTCTTACTGAGAAGCTCATCTTCTATTAGATATTTTTTTTTTTTCTTGTTAAAATTGCAGATGGGATATTGTTAAAAGAACAGTATAAGATGTCTTAGGACTGATCAGTAAATGACAAACTGATTTACATGAAGTGACTAGAAAACCCATCAGTACTTTATTCCTCTTCTAGGAATCCTATCTAATTAAAACATTTTTTAAGTCATTATATCAGCATTCTTACAGAATGCTTCAATTTATGAGTTGTTTTAAAGCATCCCTTCCAAAATATTGTCCGAATACCCAAGGACTAGCAAGAATGGTCTACAAAACAGCATGTCATTGATGCAGCACTAATAGGATGGGCAAAAGGAAGAGGTGCTTAATGATGCCATATCTTTTTATAGAATTCTGGAGAACCAGGATGATAATATTTAAAGATTTTATCAAATGTCTTTTAATTAAGAAATCATATGATTCATTCCAACCATATTTATTGAAAATACTATCACTTTTGTAAATGGTTACTCTATAAATCACATACTGTAAGTTAGGCCTGTGTTTTGTGCTTTCATTTTTGATTTCTTAATCACTATAGTTGCTCTAAGGAGTAGGTATCATTCACTCCATTTTACGGTTGAAGAAATTGATGATTTTCAACCTGTTCAAATCATCTTCTTTACAAACAGTAGAGTCAGAAGTTGAAATAAGTGTTTCTAATTTCAGACTCTGAATTGCTCCCTACCTAGTGCTTATATGTATAGAAGCTTTTACCAGGCATGGAAGTCACTGCGCCTAAATATAATGGTGACCAGAATTTCTAGGGTGCTGGTTGTGCGGATGGATTCCTGGGAGCCTAGATTCCTGTCTGACATGAAAGAAATGGGACTCAGAACAAAATAGGAATTTCTGATTAGCCAATTCTGAGTAACTTCCAGGATACTAAGGATCTTTTCCTTTACGTGATTTGATCATGGCAAAGGATATTAGCTACTTTTGAATAAATAGTAACTATAATTTTACACTTAATAAACCTTGATAAAATCTTAATTGATCAGGAGTACCAATGCATTTTTTCCTGACAATTAGAACATGTTTTCAATGAAAAAGAAATCAAGATTATCTAAAGTCAGCATCCAAATACTGTTTGTACACACTTCAAAATTCAAAATATCAAAATTCTGTCAATTTTAGCCTATTTAGCCAAATGTTAAACAGTGATATCTAAGGCCATCATAATTCTTGGATAGTTCCCATAGGAAATACTCTCATATGGTTGAGGAGAAAGGGTTCAGGTTTTATAAGTTTTCTTCTATGTCTTTATTCATTATTTTTATTTTATTTGATGACTGTATGGCCATCTGTTCTGGACTTCTTGAGGCAATATTGTTATGTCCATATGTATTTTTATTAGGAAAATCAAAGCTAATTTTTATTTGAATTTCCTGTAGACTTGTTTTAAACACTTTAAGTGTGTTAAGTCATTTCATCAACAAAACATCTGTATGTGATCACTGATGTTATGATGATCCTCATTTACATCTAAGAAAACTGAAGTATGGGGTCATTAAAAATATAGCAGTGAGCTCTTGTTTCATTAAAAAAAATTACAATATCCAAATATGAAAAAAAGAAAAGTGACTATTTCAGCTTGGGAATATTAAGTTTCTAGATTCTCTAGCACAGAGTTCAGCTGAAGAAATTATTTGTTTATCAAGCTGCAAACTTAGCTTCTATGAAGCAGTGGTTCAGTGCTCTACCTTATTTACTTATTAACATGGGTATTGTGTAAGAGTTTGTTTTCATAGGGAAATAGGCAGCATTTAGTATTTTACAGTGAATTAAGCCAAATTAGCAGCACTCATAAAATCAAGAAACTCTCAGTGGAATTCTCTTTTCATCAAGGTATTTATACACTGACTCACATTGTTTTCATGATGGAATTTTATGTCTAATACATATGCATATAGGCATGGGCTGAACTGATGATAATTATTACCACAGTTAGGATTTCTAGAGCAGTTACTGTGGCTTAGGTACTATATGAATGTTCTTCATGCACTAGTCCAAGTAATCTTTGCCACAATCTTTTTTTCAAAATATTTCCTTTTATGCATACAAGATTGGGGTACAGGCCAGAGACACTGGGGGTGAGAGGATTCACCAGAGACATAATGGCGAGCAGAACAGGCAGATGGACTGAAATATACCACTGAGGGGAGCAGCAGCAAGGCAGGAGAGGTCTGCTGAGCCATGTATGTCATCCCCACCCCCCCAGGGGTTAAACTCAGGCTGCAGTGGCTACAGATGCTCCCCAGTGTGGCACTCAACCCCTTGTACCACCAGGGAGGCCCCTTTTGCCACAATAATAAAAACTTCTTTATTCCTACTTTGTAGTTTATTTTTATTATTTTATTTATCTATTTCATTTATGCATCCAAGAATTGGGGTATAGGCCAGAGGTGTGTGTGGGTGGTATGTGTATGAAAGGATCGACCAGAGACAAAGTGGGGAGCAGAATAGCCAGACTGACTGAAATACACTCCCTAGGGGAGCAGCTGGCGGGACAGGAGAGGTCTGATGCACCATGTGGGTCAGTTACCTGGCCAGGGATCTGACTGAACTTGTACTGCAGGGGATCCCATAGCTTCACATTGCCACCAGGGAGAGCCCCTAATTTGCAGTTTAAAAGAAAAGTTCTAGAGATGTGACTAACACGAACTAGGACCTAGTAAAGATAGAATTGGTCTTTGAATGAAGACTTCTGACTTCATAGGCTGCCTTCTAAACCACATGCTCAGAGTAAAAACCAAGTAGACAGATGAACACCCCAAATTAAATATTAGCAGTTGTTGGGTAACTCCTCCATCACAAGGAAATGACCCCACAAAAGTATAGGAAAGGGAAATCTGTTTCATACAAGTTTAGGTGAAAATGTAGGTGGTAGAAATTTTAGTTAAACTCAAGTAAAATTAAAATATTTTTAAAAGTTCATGTAATTTTAACCTGTGCTTACATTTAGATTTAATTCACAGAACAGTTTTAAGTACCCACAAGCACTGTAAGTCAATAAAAACAATGAACAAAGACTTGTTCATTAAAAGAAAACTTATAAAAACTCACAAAATCTGGATTCTACCTTTCCTGAGAAATCTAAGTCTAAAAAAGAATGCAAAGAGGAAAATGATAAACATCTTCAATGTCCAGCAATCTATTTAGTGTTGCATTTACAAAATCAGTAAGATAGGTTTGCAGTTCCAGGTAATGTAGAGTGCCGTTGGACAGAAAGAATTTGTATGAAACTTTGACATGAAATGTTACGTCTTCCTAGCACAAAGCAGCAAATATTATGAGTCTAGAGGGGAGAATCATTAGTTCTATTGTTAGAGAACCGGGGACATTTTCAGAGTGCAGGTATTATTTAGAATGGCGTTTTAAAGCAGAGCAGATAAAATTTTACCAGACTGAAGGAGGAGGAAAAAAAAACAACCCACTTTTGTTATGACTGACAGTGACTCACATGTGGTGCCATCAGGTGGGCAGTGGGAGTGGAAATGTGCCCTATAGGTTATAAAGGGTCAGGGGCACCTCAGCAAAGACTTGGGATTTTATTCTGTAAAGAGTGAAATTTTTTTTAAGAGGGGAGTGAGCAGGGTACCACTATGAGGTATGCATCTCATAACAGCTGTGGGACATAACACTGAACCCAACATGGAAAGGAGCAAATATGGGGGAAGTTTGATTTTTAGTTTTCAGTTTGATTTTATGTTATAGAATTTGAGTACATATAGCCATGTGAGTACATCAGCCATGTGAGAGATGAGGTTTGCTGGCAGTACACACTGCAAGTGAGAGGGCAGAGCGATAGTTCTAGAGAGTAGAAGAACGCTCCTGAATAATCCTGATGTAATTGTAATTCTAGATGCCTGGAAAGCAGCATCCTGTGCTGCTTTGCGGTGTTTAGATTGCACCTGTATTAAATGCTCAGTTCTACCTGCCTTCTTTTTAGAAGGAACATTGGAAATTCCTTGAAGGAGGCTAGATGAGGAATCTGGACTCTACCTCACCTGAGATACCTTAGTCTAAAAAAGAGAATGCAAAGAGCAAAATGATAAAATGTCTTCAAATATTGGCAGGGTTTCAAGAGACACAAATATAGGCAGAAAAATGCAGCTCTAGTTTGGTTCCTGCTCCAAGTCTGCACAGGGAACTGCAGCCTAAGAAACAATAAATGAAGTGGTCAGCTTCTGGACCCTCTGCAGTGGCAAAGATGTCAAAAAAAAACTCTTACATTTGGGTGCGGGAAAGGAAGCTACCAGCAGAGGGCAGCCACGCCTTGAGGTGCTTTGCAGCCCAAACAAAGCAGCTGTTTGGAAACCTTTGAAAGGGAATCCTTACGTGTCAAGGAAATGCAGCGTGTTCACCAATCAACACACTTGCGGGGAGGGGAGAGGGTCAGTCAGAATTTGGAGCCTATAGGTTGCCAAACAGGCAGATAATTTGATCCATTTACCTGCTATTCAGAATTAGCTGGCTAATTTCTCTATTTGGAAATGGATTTGTAAATTTGCTTTTCTGAATAAGAACAGTCTCCCACTTTTTCCAGAACAGGGTGCACTTGCTGGACCCAATTTAGGCAGTAGCTTCCTTTGTGATTTCAGTCACAGCCAACTTGAATTTAGGAAAATGTTGAACTGTAAATGTGAAGCTTACTGAAGTCAAAGCTTTAGTGCACGCTGGAGGAGGAAGCAGATTAACTCCTCCTCAGATTGCAAGAGGGGGAAAGATGAAGGAAAAGTTGTCCTCTAACGGACTTGAAAACCTGCACCCCACATCACTCAGGAGACTGAGACAGAAACAAAAGAACAAAGTGAGGACCTGAGAGGCTGAATTCAGGGATGAGAGGCTGAATTCATGGAAGCAACTCTTCCATGATTTTAATACTGACCCCCCTGATTTAGGCACCATCTCAACTCATCTTTAAAGGTAAAGAACATATCCTTTCCCTAATATTGAACTAACGCTAAAGTTGTGATATTCTCAGTCGAAACCAACAATTTCTAGCAGCATTTATAACAAGAAAATGAGCATGTTTTGAGATTTCTCCTTGCCCACCCCAAGAGCATGTGTGGCTTCACTTGGTATAATGTTTTGGAAGCTGGAATTGCTAAGCTAGGGCTAAGTTCAATTGCAAAAATATACTTCTACTGGAAAATAGGCTTGCTACAACCTTCATGCTACCTTCAACTATTTGTGTAGTTCCTAAGTGAAATATATTCAGTTTATGCAAAGTTGAAGGAAAAGGACTATGAAACAAACATCCAAAAACATTGCTATTTTTGCTCACTGTGCCTTCAAATAATCATGCATTTACTCATAAGAGACTCTGAACAAGGTCACTACATTAAAAGGACTCTCAACTTTTTTGAGTTAGTAGTGCACTGTTCATACTCTCCTTCATTGAGTATGTATTTTTAGGAAGGAGGAAGTTGTGGGTTCTTTATTTAAACTTGGTATGCATGGCTATAATTTATTTGTATTTCCATTCTTTTTTCATCCATGTGCATATACAGGTATTTTCGAGTATCTTTTACTAACATCTTCAATGCCAGGCGCAGTGGTAGCGAACGGACTTTGGCTGACCAACGCTCTGTAAGTGTCTTATACTCCCTCAGTGTCGCAGTTTTACTGTTCCCAATGACAAGTTTAAGTATTCTTTGAGCCTTCATTTTTTGACTCATTATATTATCTTTCTAGTGCTGCTTTAACACATTTCAGCATGCTTAGTGACTTAAAACAACTAAAATAAATTTCAGCATGCTTAGTGACTTAAAACAACTAAAGTTTTTATTTTGTGGTCTTGCAAGAGCAAGACCCTAATCAAGAAACCCTAATCAAGTTCTTTTTTTTTTTTAAAGATTTATTTATTTATACATACAAGAGCAGGGGTACAGACCAGAGTTCAGGGTGGTGAGAGGATTCACCAGAGACAGAGCCCGGAACAGAACAGGCAGACTGACTGACTGAAACACACTGCTGAGAGGAGCAGCGGGTGAGGCAGGAGAGGTCCGCTGCGCCATGTGGGTCCCCTCCCTGGCTGGCGGCAGGAATCGAACTCGTGCTGCAGTGGCTGTGGTTTGCTTCACAGTGCATTGCTCAACCCACTGAGCCACCAGGGAGGCCCCCTAATCAAGTTCTCTGCAAGGATACATTTCCTGCTGGAGATTCTCGGGACAATCCATTTCCATGCATTCTCTGGGCTCATGGTCCTTCCCTCCATCTTCAACACCAACAGTGTATCTTCAAATCTCTGTTACACACGCTACCCTCTGCTTCCATCTTCAAATCTTCTCTGATTGACAAACCTGCCTCTCCTTCATAAGGACTCTTCTGATTACCTGGGACCCAGTCAGATAATCCACGATAATCTTGCATTCTCAGGATCTTTAATATAATCATATCTGCAAAGTCCTATTGAGCATATAAGGCTATATTTATTCTGGGGATTAGTCGTGTGTGTGGGGGGGGGCATTATTCCGCTTGCTATATTCACACATTTGAACTCTTCATCTCCAGGTTAAAATTCATTGCTTGAACTATTTTGTGCTCTTCTGAAGTATCTTTTTTTTTTTTTTAATTAAGTACTTTTGAAACATTTTCCAAAGAATGCCATTAAGTTTATACCCTTTGGACCTTTGCATAGAATTCAGCACCATTCCTCTGGACACATCTTCTAGGAACTAAATTTACTAAGGTTTTTGCAGTAGGAAAATGTTCACTAAGTTTATATTTTCTCAGTGTAGCACCCCCAAATGTTTTAATTTCTCCAACCCAAGATAAAGGCTCTCTGAATCCTACTGGATGATGCTCTGAGGAATATTTTTGTGTGTTGAACACAATTAAAATTGTAATTTTGTTAACACATGTATGCATATTAAAATACAAATTCAACACTTTGAGTCTCAGTAAGTTTTCTCTAAAAAGAGGTCATTACTCAGAATTCACAGTGTAAAAACCATGAATGTTATCTTTGGCAGATTAGGACTTACTATAACTATTTCCTTATTGAATACAAACTCATTTGAAAATTTATTTATTCTATTCTTCAAGTACTAAGTACTCAACTATTGAGATTATAAATGAACGAATGAGGGTGTAGCAATGCTAAGGATTTGGGGATGGGCCATATGGACTTGTGCCTGCCAGAAAGTTCATTTGGATCAAGAAAGTTTGGTTAGCTCATTCTAAATTTTCAAACATTGAGGGGAAAACTGAGGTCCTTTGAAAAACTGCTTCCTCAGCACATAAAGTTTATGTCTTCTAGTATTGCTGTTGCTTAGGCTACCTTCGAAGGCGGAAGAGAGAAGTGGTGCTCGGTCTAAATGAAAAGGAATAGTGGATAAGAGGCATGGCTAGGATATTCAGGCTCTTGACTTCTAAATCACCACAACTGTGTACCAGCATCCTCTGAATCTAGAGACACTGTCACATGGATGACTGAAGTAGGATCTTATTCCCCATTGAAGCTATTTTTTTGCAAAGTTTTGGGTGAGTCATTAACCAGTGGGAGGAAACCACACATATATGAACCTTAACATACATAGACACACATGCACCTGCACACACACATTAAGTTTAAAGTCATGTTTTTACTGGGTCAGAGTACAACATTGTATTGTGAATAAACTGGTCAAGGATAACAAAGGGTTTGAATAAGGAGGAGAGTTCCCTGGGCCCAAGAGTCTCTCACAGGGCCTCATAGCTGTAGATATGGTTGCCTGTGGGAGAAAGGGTTTCCTGTGACCAAGGGAACTCAGTTTATGCAATGACATAATCCTTAAACAATCAGCCTTACATCATTCAGGAAGAATGTACATTACATTTGGCTAAAGGTGTCAAACATCAGGACCTCCATGTTCTTGACTCAACTTTAGGGTCTGCAAAGATTAAGAGACATTATTTCTTCAATTATCATGAACACAGCATTGCTTTACTTAGTAATACTTTTTATGTTAGCTCTTCTTCTGGGGTAACATCATATATTTCAGCCCTTTTATTGATTCAGTGCTGCTAATTAATTGACAGCAATCTTGACTTTCCTTTGGATGCTTCACTTGTCCTAGTTTGGCCAGGAGGCCTTCAACAAGTTCTTATAGTCATTTTCATACTACTTTAAAAATTAGCCTGCCTTTACAATAATAGCAAACTGTTTCAAGGTGATCATGAGTTCTCCTACCTTATATTTAGACTCAGTGCTTCCCTAAAACGCCCTAATTCTCTTTAGTGGCTTTTACTTTTAAAGACTAGACTGTATACTAGTATTGCCAATTGCAGTATTTCACAGGAAAATTGGGGGAAGAGCAGGAGGACAACAAAAGGGGGCAATTTAATCACAAAAGTAGTAAGATTAGTCCCCTATTCCACAAAAAGGTCATTATTTCAATTTGTTCTTTGCTAAGTTTATTGACACTTTCTTCTTCTGAAATTCTTCTTTTATTTTTTTACAATAACGTTAGTTACAGTTTATAACTACAGTTTGACATGTAGAGCTCAATGTAACTATTATATATTACCATACCAAACAATTTGTGTTTAGACTATAACGTACCTCCAAATTTGGGACTTTTTTAAATTAATTTGTCAGTGATATATATGTTTGTGTAATTTTAGAGTTATGTTTGTACTTCTTCATATGTGCACACATGCTTCACTCACCCTCCACCACGTCTCTTGTGCCAATGCCTATCCCCTTCTCTCCCTTAACTTCTCTTGTTTCCCCCTATCCCCTCTGGCACGACTATATTTTTCAGTTATTTTTCTCTTTTACTCTTAAATAGAACATCTTGAAATTGATCTCAAAAGATGCAGATTAAGAATCATCCAACATTAACTCAGTTAAGCACCTAATCTCTGGAAAAAAAAAATGTCCAAATTCTTTCTGGGAGAACATCTTAAAAAAGTATATCAGTATTTCTGACTATACAAAGAAATATAGGGATCCTATAAAATTATGTATTATTGAAGGGTAACTATTTAAGGCTAGATTATTCTTTCATTTCCTATTTAGTACTCTATGTGTTACTTTTATTTATCTTGTATCATAAGTTTGAATGATGTTGATTTCACTTTTTAAAAAGGCCTCCTTTTAGAGAGGCCCTCCCTGGTGGTGCAAGGGGTTAAGCCATGTGAAGCTCTTGGCAGCTACTGTGGCATGCGTTCCATCCTCAGCCAGAGAGCTAACACAAATAGCACAGCAGACCTCTCCTGTCTCACCCGCTGCTCCCCTCAGCAGTGTATTTCAGTAGATCGGCCTCTTCTGCTCCCCACACTGTCTCTAGTGAATCCTCTATCCCCTGCCCCCACAGCGCTGGCCTGTGTCCCAGATCTTGTATGCATAAATAAATAAAATAAATCTTAAAAATATAGAAAGGCATCTAGATATAGATACTCATTAATTCAGTATTCTACTAGCTTAATTTTCCCAAATGTGACACCAGATTAAACAATAAAATAATATTTTAAACATTTTAACTAAAAATTGTATGTGAATTAACTTCTGAAGAGCTGTGATATTGCTTTGACACACAGACACATACACACATACACTCATGCTTATATATTGTATTATATATATATGTGTGCATATATATACACACATACACTCATGCTTATATATTGTATTATATATATATGTGTGTGCATATATATACACACATACACTCACAGGTTCCTAACCAAAAGCTAGAATCTCAAATTCCTGACTCCCTGGATACATTTTTTGGTTCAACAAATTGGGAAAAACTTTTCTTTTGACAGGGTCTTGTCTGATTCTCACTCACTTATTTTACTGCCTTTTCAGATTTATGTGGTTTGTTCTGGACCCTTTCATCACACCCACTGCAGGCAGGCTGTGGGGACCTGCCTCTCCCAGGGCACTCATGCCCTGTCCTCTGAGAACAAAGCTCTCCCTGCACTCTCCTCCCATATACTACTGTTTGCTGTGATGTTCTTTACAGTGATGGACAGTAGCCCAGTGATGGGCCTTTTATTTTCTCCTTCTCAACCCCGCCCCACACTTACATACTAATATCAGAATTTTATTAACTTTTCTAATTTTACATATCCTTACTAAGTGATCTAATAGCTTTACTCTTCCAATAGTATAGATTTTCTGTCTCTGAAACTCTAAAATGATGCATTTTAAAGAAAGGGATTCCTGAGATTTGTAGCCTTGGGGATATCAGGCTTATTACCAACTATGTGTTTGATCTCACTTGATTTCAGTCCAATAAGATTTTATACTTCCCTAAATAAAATATCATTCAAAAGCATGGTAGTTATGCATTTGAGATCGTTTCTGGAGTGGTAAGGCTTCTGAATATTCACACAATTGTTCACAGCCAAATATTCTTGGCCAAGTTTCTATTCACACATTTTTAAAAACAGAGTCTAAAAAGAGTGTGCAATATACCTTTACCAATGTAAAAACTATTTAAGACAACTCTAAAATTTCTGTCCACTATTTTAGTTACCAAGACATTTGTGCAAACCACAATGTAACAAGGCCAGAATTTTCTTCCAGGGAAAAACTCAGCTCCATACTTATGGTAGACTGCAGTTTTACAGTAAAATTTTCATAGTGCAATGTTCTGGACCACTCTTTAAAGAAGATAAGTAGAAAGGATTTTTCTTTAAATTTAACCACCCATATGACATCAAAACCTTGGCATATATTTAACTTTCCTTGTTATGTGGTCACCTCTCTCCATCTCTTTCTCCTTCACAACCTCTCTTTAGTTGGTATTTTGCTCCTACTTCTCGACATCCCCAAATTTTACCTGAAAACTTTCTTGATAGTCTAAGGGAACTTGAAGATAATTCTCAGAAATGAGAATTCCTGGCATTTTCAGTTTCAAGATTCTCAACAGACTCTTTTGTCTTAGCTTACTAGGGTAGGGAGAGCAAGAGAATATAGACATTGAATTGACCTGCCTTCAGCTCTCCAGTGGGCTGAACTTTCAGAGGTATAGGAACAGCGTTGAAGCCCTTTGATGTGGCACTTTTGGGGGAATATTTCCCTAAAATTTTCCTACTCATAACTATTGAGTCTGGAACATCTGGTTCTCTCCTTCAGTTTCCCTGTACTCTATTTCCCCACCTCTCTTCTCCAGCCAACATCTTAAAATGTGTTAGAGGTCTTCACTTATTCTCACATCTGGAAAACACTAAGAACCTTTCAACTGTTGAGTAAAGAACAGGAAAAAACCCAGAGTATATCAGGATGACTTTCACTTTTCTCTTGATTCCAAAAAATGCTTTCCAGGTTGCAAAGCATCTGGTACCAGTGACCCAGGATTTGGATCACTAGATTTGGAGAGGTAATTCTTCCTTGTCCCTGTTGTGCACGTGGTTTGCATTTGCATCCCAAAAGAACACAAACATTCTGTGATATTTAGTTCAAAGGCATATTTACCAACATTGATCTTTTTTTGTTTCTTTCATCAAATAAACAGAGCTGTGGCCTCATCTGGAAAGTGAAAACAGACAATATGATATCTAGGAGCTCCTGAATCATTTCAGTGACCTATCTTCCAGTTTGTGGACTACCTTTTCCTACTGTCTGTCCTCTAAGTCTTATATCATTTTCTGATTCGTTCTGAGACTGAATTTAATCTTATAAATGTGGTGGAAAAGTACTTAACATTCATTTCCATATGTTTCTTTAGATACTTCATTATTTCTTAATTGAACAGTAATAGCTTACATTTATTAAATGTTCCCTGTGTGCCAGACTGGGTAGTGAGAACTCAGTAAGTTCTGTCTCAGGAAGTAACTCACCATCTTGGAACAGGAATGAAGTGTTAGAGCTAAGATTAAGCCCAGGTGAGTCTGATGTTCCACTCACAGCTCATTACCATTATGTGTTTTAGATACACATAACTATAGATGATCTTTTGTAACTTCTTTGAGGGGAAGAGTTTTGTCTCATGCTGGGAATCTTCGCTTTCGATGCTCCATGCTCCACACTTGACACTCTGCTTGCCAATAGCACTTACTAAGTTATGTGCCACCTCCATCGTGGTTGCCTTCCCATCTTCATTGGATGGCCTCCACACATCATAGAGCAGGTTCAGTCACGTTGATGGAGTCACAGCTTACGTTTATTGATGCCTTGGGAGGTGGTGTCCTAAGAGATACAGTTTTGCACGTAATAGGAGCTTCTAAAATATTTGCTGTATGAAAACAGTTAGATTTGTTTGAAAATTCAAATGAATTCTGGAGCTAGAATCACATTATATTTTAGCCTCTCATTTTTTAGTTCATCCGTCTGCTTTGTTCCACTGCTTACTGAAAACAAAACACTGTAAAGGCAGTTTTGTTTTTTCTTGGAAAGGAAGGAAATAAAGAGAAACAAAAGCAAGATAAATGAAGGTTGAGTGAATAGTTGTTCTGATCCACATCCATAGAAGGTAGAGGATCTGACTGATAACAGAAAAGTAAGCTATAGAAACATGAGACTACTGGTTGGAGGGAGAAAGGATTGGGGAAGGGTGTAAGAAGGAAGGGAGGGAGGGTGAGAGAGTAAAGAAAGGGAGACACTAAGAAATAGCATAGCAGCAACACAGGGAAGAAAAATGATCATGTCAGAAACAGAGAGACTAAAATGAACAGTTAATGAAGAATTTCTAAGGGAAGGACTGGGACATCATACAAGGAAAGATAAATAGCATCAGGGGTCAGCCCTGCTCATGACAGATCACACTCAGGACCGATGCTTTGGTTAAGATTTTATTTTGGAAGGTTGTCCAAGGGCTGGTTATTAGCCTTGCTTATACCCCATTAAAGTATATAAGGGTTGCTTTATAGCATCATGGATGCTTTAAGAGCAATAATGTTAGATCTTTGTGTTTTCTCCTTAAACTCCAATTTAGGGCTTAGAAACAATTTTAAGCAATATATTTTATATTAAGAGACTGATCCAGAAAGAAATATAAATATCTGGAGTCTAAAATGCATCAATTATTTTTCTTCATAAATTTATACAATTGTGTACATATATATCTTTAAAATAGGTAGTGTCTTTAGCTATGTATTATTTATAGAAGAAATACACATCTAATGTAGATGCAAGTGGGACTGCATGTGTGCATGCATGTGCACACACACACACACACACTCTTATTATTAACCCTAGAGTAGAAAACAGAGTTTGAAAAGAGACATAAAAAGAAATACACTAAAATGAAGAAAATGGGAGAGGAACAGCTGCACGTGGCCTGGAAGGAGACAGCCATCCTAGGCCCTGTTTCATTTTTTATTGAAATGTCTCAATTTTCAGACTCATTTCCAGTCCTCTAGTCTTAAAATCTCCAAGCAACATTCTTCACCATTATTTGTACAAATCTGATTATACCATTTTTTTTTTCATTACCCTCAAGGACTTCTTGTATTCTTTTGAATAAAATCAAAATCTTTAGTTTTAGTTTGATATTCTTTACCAAAATCTATTTATCTCTTTTTTGTTCTTAACCATCATTGCACATACTTAACTCTCTAGTTACTGTGGTGGTAGTAAGTAGCTACTTGTCATTTCCTTCAAGCATGCAAGTACCCTTTTTCCTTTAGTAGCTATGAATGAACAGATATGAAGAAATGGTTCTGTATCATTTATTGGGGACGGGAGGGAGCAGTCTTCTGGGCTTCTCAGCCTGCTGCCAATCTACAGACAATCATTTCATCTCTATTGATTACTTTGGTATTGATCTTAATTTCTAAATAACCTATTTATAGTGAAGCATCCTGAATTTTTTTTAGCCTTAGGCATTATCATTTGTCCTCTCCCTTTATATAAGAATTTAGATCTCTTTAGTATTCCTATTACTGTCTCCCCACTCATAAACATTCTTCCAATCTCCTGTTCTCCCATTCTTGTTATGTGAAATTTTTGATAATATTCAGTTTTTATATCATCATGGTAAAGGAAACACTATTCAAAGGTGAATAATTTAAGAAAGTATAATTGTTTTTCCCTCCAGTAACAACTTTTTATCTTACCGAGTGCTAAAATCGTCATGATTTTTATGTACTCATCAGTAATAAACTTTTTCCCAATTTCTTGAATTTGCTCTGAGGACATTTAGTTGTTTGACATATTCTATTCATTCTATCTTCCTGTGTCAGTTCCTCTTCTAATATGATTTGGTGAAGTTCAACTCTCTTGCTGGTCTCTCCAATCACCTATATATTTATGGATCCGTTTCAACTCTATCCTATTTTAAATTTCTTGTTTCCCATTGTTCCATGTCTCCCTTTTCCTTAGTTTAGATTGTCATCTTGGTGGAGAACAATCTACAACAATTAGTTGAGGTGCATGAGGGTTATTCCTTTGAGACTTGTAGGTTTCAAATTTCTTTTAATCTCATCCTTATTTCTATACATTTGTAAATGTTTAGAATTCTATGCCAGAAAGAATTTTTCTTCAGAACTTTTAAGACACATTTCCAGTTAAACATGACAGGGGGGAGACATACTATCAAATTCACTGGCCTCATTTAAAACTTATGACCATGAATCTTAAATGACTAGGAAATCAGGCTGCATTTCCAGAATCCATCTTTTCTCCTACTCTCCCAAAGACTAATTTTATACCCTCCCTTTCTCCTTATATCTCCAGTACTGCCTCCCTGCTCACATTTAACTGTCACCTCACTGACAACTTCATTAAGAAAACCTAATTTACAACAGAGATTCCTCACAAATACCTACAGCTGTGCCTACCCATTAATCCTCTGATCTAACCACAAGGCCCTCTTGTCTTGTCTCATACCTTGTCATGATCTGGTCTAAAGCTGTTCTGGAAACTGATGAGTAGTTAAAGATGATGTGGCATATATACACTATGGAATACTACTTAGTGATCAAAAAAGGTAAACTTATGCCATTTTCAGTAACATGGATGGAACAAGAAGGGATTATGCAAAGTGAAATAAGTCAGAAGGAAAAAGATGAATATTGATTGTTTTTACTTATAAAAGCAACCAAACAATAGGTCAAGAAAAAAAAATTTTGCAAGTAAACATAGATCTGAAGCATACAGTAAGGAAGGGAGATAGAGGGGTCAAAACAGGAGGGAAGAGCATAAAGGACTATGGGAATGACTCACTGGTGTATTGGCGTTATGGTGGTGAGAGAACTACTGGGACTACACCTGAGGGTAGTAACCAATTACTGTACAGAAATGAACCATGAAATAAGAAAACAAATGTTTAGAAAAAATAAATTGATTGCCTTAAAAAAGAGAGATGGATAAAGACCAGGTAGTATCATTTATAGACAGAATGTAGAAAAATTAAACAAATGGTCAGACAAATACAACCTTTACAACAAACCCTTGAAGGCTGACCATAAATCTATGGCTATCAGAGAAAAGGGATGGGGATTAGGGGGTAGAAAGGGAGAGCAGATGAACTTTGCTGGAGGACTATGGGTTTCTTCAATGGTGGGAGTGATATGGTGACTATACTAGAGGTGGCATACCTTAAACTCACAAGGATGTGGAATGATGGTACCTCAATTAAAATTAAATGATTGAATCTAGACTTTGCACTTGTATACTAGATCCATTTTTCTCAGCCCTACTGCAAAATATCTTCCAAACAATTATTCCCTTCTCTCCTACATAATCAAATTTTTCCTCTCAAATGAAATCATCATAGAAACATGCTATTGCTCGTCTATAAAAAGAGAGAAACTTTCTCTTGCCTTCACAAAGCTTCTTTCACTTTGCTCCCATTTATAGTCAAATTTCTAGGAAATGAAATCTACTCATAGTATCTCCAATTCCAACATGGCTCACCTTTTGATACTCATTTCAACTAGGCTTTTGTTTTAACCCATACCTTGATGTTTCTCTTTTCAATTTAAATGACAACTTCCATGTTGCTAAATCCACTGGTCAATTCTCAGGTCTTGCATTACTTAATCTGTCATTCTTTACTTCTTCATAGTATTTCTTCTCTTGACCTCAAGGACACCAAATGTTCTTGGTTTTTTTCATTCAGTCAGACTGAGTGGTATCACTCTTCTTTGCTGATTTCTTCTCTTTAGCTCACCCTCCCAATGTTGAAGACCATCTTCTTGGCATCTTTTTCCATTCCTAATTCAGTTAATTCTATGGATGGGTTAGCAATTTGGTTTAATTCTTCACTCTTCTGCTTATATACTCTATATCCAATACAACCAGAAATTTCATCAAGTGTACCTTAAAATATATACAGAATGTGAACACTTTTTAATGCCTCCATTGTTATTATCTGCTCTAAGAAACAAACACTGCTTTTATGACCTGGCAGCAGTCTTAAAGCTGGTCTTCCAAAACAAAAATAGAGTAATCTTAACAATTACTATCAAACCATGTCATTATTTTATTCAGCATCATTATCATTTCACTGTATCTGTGCAAGGCTTGACATGACCTTCATATCACCCTTCCAACTGCTTATACTCTGGAGACCCTCATAGAGATTCTGAAATCTGACAAATAGAACCATCTCCATGTCAGTCCCAGTTTAGTCTCAGAATAATTATTATAATTGACCTCTCTCAGGCTAAAGAGTATCTTGGTCTAAATAATAACAATATACTTGCCCTATTTATAAGTAACTATATTTCACATAACTTTATGTTGTCAGAACTAAATGGAAATACTTGATTATGAGTATGCATATAAAATATATATTGGAATAAGTGTTTTTATTATAGGTAATGATTATATCACTCTTTCTTGTTTATTAAGTAGTATGGATCTATTAATATTTTAATATTTTTGTTAGCTATACTCAGTCATTAGGAAAACATAAATGTAAAGGTTTCATAGTCTTTTTGAATAAAATATAAATAACACCAACTACTTATATTCTATATAGTAATAGTATCAGTATTTTTAGGTGTGTGTGTGTGTGTGTACAACCAAAAAATTAGGAAAAAGTCTCACAAGCAAATTATAATATGACTTTATTAAATTAAGTTTTATTTTGGGAGTATGATTTATCTTGCATTGCATTATTAGAATTAAGCTGCTTCTTAAAAACAGAAAGCAAAGAAAGAAGAATTCTATAAAACTATATAAATCAAGATACCATAAATACTTCGTAAAGTCAGATGGGTCAAGTAGCTAGTTTTATTTATTTATGCATACAAGAGCTGGGGTGCAGGCCAGAGGTGCAGGGGGTGAGAGGATTCACCAGAGATACAGTGGGGAGCAGAACAAGTGGATTGACAGAAATACACTGCTGAGGAGATCAGTAGGTGGGACAGAAGAGGTGCCATATAGGTTAGTGCCATATGGGTTAGTGCCCTGGCCAGGAATCCAACTTGTGCTGCAGTGGCTTTCTATACCTTGGTAGTGCTGATATGTAACCCCTTGTGCCAGCAGGGAGGCCCCAATTGGCAGAATTTTTAAAATATTTAAAAATATTTACTATATTTAAAAAGATAAAGTAAATGGTTCATTTCAGATTTTTAAAAGCACTTGAACAAAACCAATCATGTGCTATGTCACTTAATCCTGCTTTTACATAAGACATCTGTGTATGTGTGTGTGTTTGTGTATCAGTGTTTTTTAGGTATACTACTAAGGAATGTTTAGTACTTAAAAGTTTACAGTTTTTAATTGATGTGCATCCAGAAACTTTGCTGAATCTGCTACGTTCAACTCCTCTATTGAAGAAAGCAATCACAGGTAAGATGCCATATTTGGATCATATGTGCTATTATGTTCTCTTAAGACAGAGTTTGTTCCAGTATGTTAAGTGAATCATATAATGCTTATATCGCAAAGATTAGGAGACCAAGTAGACAGCCTGATTTGAGAACTCCTTAAAAAGAAGTCTCTCTTTGTGAAATTTAAAGGTAAACTCACAGGAACACACAAACATATGCACAAATACACAGAAGTAGAAAATTAATCAACTATAATGGAAGAGTTATTAAGAGACTGAATGGTAAAAGATCTTAGGCATAATGTAGAGAGGATTTGTTATCTACATCTTATTGGATGACCGGATAGCCATATCTCCAGATTAGTACCTGGGTCAGGAGAATTTTTGTTTTAACAACGAAAGAAGTTGCTATTCCAGGTCTTTATACAAATGACATGCAGTCACTTGACCAGCAGCTTGTAACATATTTATTTTATATTCTTGCATATTTTTATTTGACCTGAAGTAGCCTGGATGTATCTCTATTTCTTGCCACTTGAATGACACTAATTAACAGAATTATGAATGAATATGTCTTTAAAATTAGAAAAGAGTGTTATGTGGGAAGGAAGAATAAGAAGCAACAGATGTGAAAATACCAAAAGGAAGCAATATTTAAATGAGATATTTTACATTTTAAAGAGAATCTGTCTTAATTTAGAATAGAAAAACTTTGTATTTCTTTGCAGTAAGTCACTGGGTCATGATTTTAATAGGAAAACTATGAGTAATATTTGAAAAATAAGTGGAAAATAAGTTTTGGAACCAAAATGCTATACTTGGGCATTCTTCCCTATCCTCGAAGCAGATGCTCAATGAAAGTTCGAGTTTTCCTAATGGAATAAAGGTGGGGACCTTTTTCCTCAACTCAGGAAATAGGATCCTCATCAAGACCACCAGAAGATTTGTTACTTCTCTCCTTCAGTTAGGAAAAAGTGGTAAACTGGATTCTCAGTCTTGAGAAAGTTAATGGGCAAGACTTGAGTTGGTTGGATATTGCCAGATGATCTACAAGGTGGAGGCTGTGTTGAGAGACTGTATTTCCAGGATTTGTCAGGGCAAATACTCCTATCAAACATCAGGGGTTCTAAGTTTAAGAGTTTAAGTCTTTCATACATTTTGTATCTTCGCCAGATACAGGTGAAATCATGTGGTGTTTGTCTTTCTGTGACACTTCATTAAGCATAATACCCTCTATTCGAATCATTCATGCTGTTGAAATGACAGGATTTCATCTTTTTATAGCTGAGTAGTATCACAATGTGTATGTGTGTGTGTGTGTGTGTGTTTAACACATCTTTATTATCCCTTAACTTTTGATGGGCAGTTAGATTGTTTCCAGCTCTTGGCTGTTGTAAATAGTTTTGTGATCAATATGGAGGTGCATATATATTTCTTCAAGTTAGTATTTTCATATTTTTCACATAAATACCCTTCTGGGTATTTAGCTGGATCATACCTTTCTGCTCTTAATATGTTGAAGTATCTCCATACTGTTTTCCATAATGACTGCATCAATTTACACTTTCCTGTTGAGGAGTTGTAGAGTATACAGTTGTTGATTTAACAGTAGATAAGCCTGAAAACTATACATTGTTATAAATCAGTGTTACTTCAATTTAAAAAAAGTTGTTTCTAAGCACTCTTACCAGAACCCGAAGGTAAGTAAGGACTTACACAGAATGATTTGTGGGTATGGCTTTTGTTTGTATTAGGGAGTATCTATAAAATTGATAGGAGACTACAACATTTTAAAGAAAATTATTTGGTCAAAATACAGCTAAATTGTACTGAAAATAACTGAGTCAATACTAAACAAAAAGCATTCTTTTGACCCTCAAACATTTACAGGTAAATATCAGGCTGGGAAAGCTATACAACATTCACACAGTTTATATTTCATAGAAAAGAAAGACTATCTTCCAAAGAACTATAGCTATGTAGGGGGAAATAATAAAGGGAAAACACTTCTTGTAAATTTCCCTCCTTTCCATAGCTTCAGGTTTCCTTTCTGCAACAGACTTTATCTTGGGGAAATAAAGAATGTGAACAGAGGGCCTCCCTGGTGGCGCAGTGGGTTAAGCAACACACTATGAAGCAAACCGCAGCCACTGCAGCACGAGTTTGATCCCTGCTGCCGGTCAGGGAGAGGACTTACATGGCGCAGCAGACCTCTCCTGCTGTGCTCGCTGCTCCCCTCAGCAGTGTACTTCTGTTGATCTGCCTGTTCTGCTCCCTGCTCTCTGTGGTGAATCCTCTCACCTCCCACACCTCTGGCCTGTACCCCAGAGCTTGTATGCATAAATCAATAAATCTTAAAAAAAAAAAAAGAATGTGAATAGATACAGAAGTACTGACTTTTCTGTGGATCTAAATAAACTAGTTTCTGATATAAGAATTATTTTGTGACTCATTTAGTTATAGTGCAGAGAAGTAGACTTTTATGAATGAGTCATACTCCATTACTGATTACTCCTAGAAAATTAAGCATAACCCAAACACCCCTGGGCAATCAGAAGTTTTGTCCTTCTAACTTCGAGTGATCAGAAAAGTTATGGCACTTTTGGCAAACAAGAGAAGGGAGACCAAACCAACAAACTAAACCTATTAATCAAATTAGGGAGTGATAAAGAAGATACATTTCTTTACGGTTTGAAATCTTGGAATTTCTTTCTTAGTGTTGATAGTTGAATATTTAAAATAAGAAGATCAACTCCCCTAAGTTCCTTTCCACTCCTCCCCCTGGTTTTATTATTGCTTACACGTTGTTAAAGTTTATGATAGTTACTTTTTTCTGTAATGATTTATTGTTTGCCTGAATTCAAAGGGAATAGTTTATACACAAAAAGGACAATTTCAAGTACTCTGATTAACTGGATTTTATTTGTCTTTCTCTATTCCAAACCTTGATTTCTCCATTTGTTCCCTGATTTCCCCACCCTCCTTTTAGCTTTAAACATCAGTATTTCATACAGTTATGCCTCAAATATATATCTTTAATATGATTAACACTTTTCATTTACACTTTGCAATCCTGGTACAAATTGCATGGTCTATTGACTGTGTCAGTGTTATAACCTTATTATATAACGCATAAAAGAGTGATGCTTTAAATTCATTTGTCATAGTATATTACTTGTAATATAATGCACTCCAATTACTGGAACATTAACTTTAGAACAAAAATATAGACTTCCAGCCATAGCCACTGTCCTTTGTAATGTAAACATAAATACTTCTTACATTCTTCCCTATAGTCTAGCCTCACTGTTCATTTTATTTTCAAAACATGCCTACCTTATACCTACATGAATGCCTTTGCTTCAGCTTTTTTTTTTTTTTTTAAGATTTATTTATTTTTCATACAAGAGCTGGGGTATAGGCCACAGGGGCAGGGAGTGAGAGGATTCACCAGAGACAGAGTGGGGAGCAGAACAGACAGATCTACTGAAATACACAGTTGAGGGGAGTACTGGGCAAGAAAAATACACTGCTGTGCCATGTGGGTCAGCTTCCTGGCCAGGGATTGAAATTGTGCTGCAGTGGCTGTGGATAGCTTCCTAGTGCTGTGCTTAACCCCTTGCGCCACCAGGGAGGTCCCCTGCTTCATCTTTTTTATCCACCTGTATTACTCTTTTTCTAGACGACAACATGGCTGGTTTCTTCTCATCATTTAACATCTCCAGAGAAGTCTCCCTACCTACTCTAGTTAAAGTGTTGCTTATCTTTCTGGAAAATCTTCTACCCTAGTGCCCTTGTAGTATAGTCAAAGCTTTGATTACTACTTGAGCTTGATATATATATATATATAGTATTAGTAATAGCACAGACATCAAAAGATCATTATTTTCAGGTTTAGCAGTGATAAGCTTAAGGCATATCATTGTATATCTATGTTTATATCTATATTTATATATATCTGTACCTGGAATTGCTGTTACAGCACCCCCATATTACTAATTACACTTCTTTTTCATTCTTTATCGAAGAACATTACCTTTTTCATGACACTAAGCTATTCTAATATATTCACCAAACACTTTTTCTATTTTCTTACTTATAATATGCACATAATGCTTTCTAGGTTGATGAGAACATGCTAATGTAGGACATCTTTTCACTGTTGTCCTGATTTAAATCTGCAATTTCTTATGCTTCAAATATTTTCCATTTATTACTATTATTTAAGAAAAATGCTCAAATGTTACAAAATTGTATTTGCTTGTTTAGATTAAAAATCTAATTTAAATTTGAATGAGAGACATAAGCTATGTATGATAATATATAAAAACCAGAATGACATTTATTTTGTCTAGCAGAAAATTTCATTCTCACCTTTTTAACTTTTTTTTTTTTTTTTTTTTTTTAGGGAGAACTTTTTTGTAATAGCTAGCAATCTGTTAAATACTTTCCTTTCTACCTTCATAAGTAGCATGCTGTGGCAGTTCTTGTGATAACCAATGAGCCCTTTTCTAGGAAAACAGTTGCTCTTTGTCAAGGCTCCACAGAGTCCCATAAATACTGATTTTTCCTGGTAGCCAGTCTGAATTATTCACTTTTGGCAAATGTGAATCAAAGTCTGCAATTCTAAAACTGCAGTTCCATTTATTTTTTAAACTATGGGAATCCCAACATTCTATGCTTCTGCTCCTCTCTGTACTTCACTGCACTATTGGAACATGTTATCACTGTCTCCTTCAGACTCTTAATATTCTGTGAAGCAGTTACCAGTTGTGCTTACTATCCAATGTGGAACACAGGCTTCTGGAACATAGTGAATGTTCAATAGTCTTGGGTGTAGAAGGAATGGGTAGGTAGTAAACATTGTTTTTCCATTTAGATTCACATCAAAGATACCCTTCTGGTGAGATCTTTAACAATTTAAAGGAAATGTTAACTATAGACAAAGAGTAAATCCAAAGGCAGAGATTCAGTAATTATTGAAAGGAGCATTAAGCTTATCACTGCTAAAGCTGAAATAATGATCTTTTGATGTCTGTGCTATTACTAATGTAACAATGAGGCGAGTGCCAGAGCTTACTTTTACAGATAAATGCAATTTACTTGTAATTCTGTTACTGTTTGATATAAGGACTTATAACCTCTTTAACTAAAAGGGGATATATTCAGAGCATGTTTTTTTTCTGAATTAGAGTTTGTGTAGGAACAAGGAGGGGAGTCTAATACCTCCTCTATATCACATTTCTGCAGAGTGTTAATAGGATTGTACTTCTCTTCCATTTTGCATTCCTCCACATGGAAGACAGTTTGTAGACAATATTTGGTAAGTATTCCAATGAGTACTCATCATAGCACACATTTTCAAGAGGATCATTGCATCTTTAGCTGCTCATCAGAGGCCCCTAACGAGTTAGCTGACTCAAAGCATTTAGAAAACAAACTTACCTTGCCAGCAAATGGGATCAGATCTGTCAACAATACCAAATTGTCCCACATGCTGTGGCACCTGCTTCAGTAAAAGAATATATAAATTCTATCAGGAGAAGATGCCCAACCAGGGACCACAGCAGAGCTGCAGCAGCTGCTAGTAGTGGAAACCTGTCATTTTCTATCTGTGCTTGGTGCTTTGAGAGAGTCACACAAATGACATTCTTAGGCTGTTTCATAGAATTAGCAGTGCTTTCCTTTGGAAACTTTACCAATATGTACTTGAAGAACACTGACTTGTTCTGTTACTAGTAGTTGTAATGTAACTGGTAGTTGTTTATTTAGCAATAAATCAAGAATTGGTATGCTGTAGTGAGTCTAATGTTGTTATCTAACTTCCCATGTGTTTATGCCGAATTTGCATTGGATCACAAGCATCTTCGAGGTTGGCTGTGTCTGATCCATAGATGTGTTACCAGTAGCATCTGTTTTTTTAACTAGTGGATGCTCAATGGCTGTATTTTCATTAGGTTTGTGGTAAAAATAGAAAACTCTATAACATTCACTTATGTGTTGAGGACACCCAATTTTTTTCTAAGGCATGCAATCTTGCTATAGGTTTGGTTTTATTTGACCATTTGTTTTGTTCTCTATATTCCATATATAATTGACATCATTTGGTATTTATCTTTCTCTTACTCACTTATTTCACTTAGTATAATCCCCTCTATTTCCGTCCATGTTGTAACAAAAGTCAAGAGCTTATCTTTTTATTATCATTATTATTTTTCTTACAGTGTTTGCTTTCTTTTCTCGGGTGTAGCCTCCGTAGAACTCCCACCACCAGTTTACCTGGGCACCATCACCATAGTCCCTTGTGCTATTCCCGCCTCTCCCTCCCTCTTCCCTGCAGATGGCCTGATTTATAGTTGTCTGTTTATTTTTGTTTTGTTCCGTTGTGTTTTTTATTGTTTTCTCTGATCCCTTATTTGGTTCCTCTATATCCCTCTTATAAGTGAAATCATCTCATATTTTTCTTTTTCATTCTGACTTATTTCACTAAGCATAGTTCTTCTAACTCCATCTATGTTGCTGCGAATGTCATTAGTTTATATTTTTTCTCTCTTTTTAAATTTTATATTTATTTTAAATTATTTTTCATTTTTGTACAGTGTAGATCTGTTGTACCCATGAAATTCCAATCACCAATTGACCCGTGCACCATCACCATAGTTTCTTGTGATCTTCCCACCCATTTTGTTCCTTGTTTCTCCTCCTTCCCTTGGGAATGTCTCAGGTTTATAGCTGTCTGTTCATTTTGATTTTGATTTTATTTTATTTATTTATAATAAAATTTCATTTTATTTATTTCCTTAGCCTCTTATTTGTTTCCTCTGCATTCCTTCTGTAAGTGAAACCATCTGATATTTTTCCTTTCTTTCTGGCTTATTTCACTGAGCATAATCCCTTCTAACTCCATCCATGTTGCTACCAATTGCACGAGTTTAACTTTTTTGATTTCTGTATAGTACTCCATTGTGTATGTATACTACATCTTCTTGATCCAATCATCTATTTTTGGGCATTTGGGTTGTTTCCATAACCTGTCTGTTGTGGAAAGTGCCGTGATAGACATGGGTGTGTGTTGCTGTAACTCTATATGTTCGGTGACGCAGAGATGAGACCAGCAGACAGGATGTTGAAGCAAAGAGATGGAGGGCTATTGCTCTCCTAGGCCAATAGCAATCCTCCCAACCTCTCCATGGCCTTTTATTGAGCATGAGAACAGTTAACAAGCATATGTTACTTGCTACAAGAAGCATAGCCCAGAAGTAGAAGGTCACATAGTTGTGTGCCAAACCCGCCTGCATGTAACTAGCCACTATTATTATCTAACAACTTTTGTTTTCTTATTATCTTCTTCCAGAGTGAAAGAGTATATGCCTTGATCCTAAGAGCCATGTGAAGCTCTTGTTTGCAGACTTGTTTGCAAGTCTGCAAGGATCTCAGCCATAACACTTCTTTCTATCCTTGACCATTGCTCACAGCTCTTGCAGTCTCTGGCTCCCCCCAACAGTGTGCAGGTGTCCTTTTGAATTAGTGGTTTTTTTACCCTTTGGGTAAATTCCTGGGAGTAGGATTGCTGGATCCTATGGAAGTTCCATTCTTAGTAGATTGAGGAGCCGCCATACTGCTTTCCATAGTGGTTGGACCAGCTTGCATTCTCAACAGCAGTGTAGTAGTTTCTTTTTCTCCACATCCTCACCAACATTTGTTGTTGTTAATTTTTTGATATGTGTCATTATCACTGGTTTGAGGTGGTATCTCATAGTGGTTTTGATTTGCATTTCTCTGATTACAAGAGATGCTGAGCAATTTTTCACATGCTTATTGGCTGTTTGCATTTTCTCTTTGGAGAATTGCAGCTCCATGGGACTACATCATGAAAAAGTCCCAGCTCTTTATCTTTTCCTTCACTATCTTTGCTTTGGGTGCTGTGTCTTTAAATATGTTACTGAGGTGTATGTCATGTAGAGTTCACCTACTTTTTCCTTCTATATATTTTATGGAGTTTATCTTTTTTGATTGCTGAATAGTATTCCATTGTGAATATGTACCACATCTTCTTGAACCAGTCATCTTTTTTGGGGCATTTGGGTTATTCCCGATTCTTAACTATTGTAAATGTTGCTGCAGTAAATATAGGGTTGCAGATATCCTTTTGAATTAATATTTTTGTGTCCTTTGGGTAGATCCCTAGGAGTGGAATTGCTGGGTTATATAGTAGCTTCGTTTTTATAGTCTGAGGAACCTACATAGTGTTTTACATAGTGGTTGGACCAGTTTGCATTTCCACTATCAGTATAGGAGAGTTCCTTTTCACTACATCCTCACCAACATTTGTTGCTAGTTTTTTTTTTTTTTATATGCACCATTCTTGCATTTCCCTGATTATGAGGGTTGTTGAACTTTTTTTCATATATCTGTTGGCCATTTGCATTTCCTCTTTGGAGAAGTGTCTTTTAAGTTCTTCTGTCCATTTTTTGACTGGATTGTTTACTTTGTTTTTCTTGAGTCATGTGAGTTCTTTGTAGAAAATAAATCTTTTTAAAAAATGTCAGATGATGGGAAGAGATGTCAGTTTTCCTCTTCCACCTTTGCTTGATAGATTTTTAATAGATTCCTTTGCTATACTCCCCTACCAGCTTTCTGGGTCTGTCACTACACATCTCGTTTCCTCACCTAATGTTGTTAGCAGATAATCTTTGCACCATTGAGAAAATAAGTCATGAATTAGCTGCTGTGTGATGGGAAACATTTGTATTTGAAATATCCATTTATAATTAAAAAAAAAATAGTCACACTCAGCATGTGCATCCAAACACTTTTATTAACAGAAAAGAGAACATAATAAATATCAGACTCTTCAAAAAGCAGCAAACTTGCTAACTCTAAATATATTACAAGATATTTGCTATGTAGAAAGCTTAGCTGGGGAGCTGTCAGCATTTAATTTCTCTTTTTCTTTTATTTGAAACAGGTCATCAGTGGGGCTTTTAAGTCACTCTGAGACCAAGCATCAACCTTATACCAACCTGTTCAAAAGATCACTGCCCCCTCAATTCCCTAATATATAAAGCTTGTGTATACAGAACATCAGCTACAATAAAAATCGAAGGAGTATTCAAGTCTTCAAAATAAATATCTTCTTTGTTCTTCAGTTCCTTTTGTCAAGGACTTTTCATCTTTTGATCACTGTTTCCTTCCAGTCTGAGGTAGGATGGATGTCTATGTCAAGTCCCTGGTCACTTCTTATGCACATACATTTTTTTTTTAAAGATTTATTTATTTATGCATACACGCACTGGGGTACAGGCCAGAGGTGTGGGGGGTGAGAGGATTCGCCACAGAGAGCTGGGAGCAGAACAGGCAGAGCAACCGAAGCACACTGCTGAGGGGAGCAGCGGGCACAGCAGGAGAGGTCTGCCGCGCCATGTGGGTCTCCTCCCTGGCCGGCAGCAGGGATTGAACTCGTGCTGCAGTGGCTGCTGTTTGCTTCATAGTGCATTGCTTAACTCACTGCGCCACCAGGGAGGCCCTATGCACATACATTTTTATCTTAGTTTTGAAGATATGGAATTCAGGAACAAAGAGGAACAAGGTGGAACAAAGAAAACATTTGTGTGTGTGAATGTAAAATTGGATATATATGTAACAACATGTGTATATATATATTAAATATCAAACATCCTCTAGAATATAAGTCTTTGAGGTTCGGACTTATTTTATTCATCAATGAATCTCTAGTTTTCCAAAAAGTTCCCTGCATTAAGTAGGTGCTCAAAATAATTACTGATTACATCAGCAAATGATTGTATATATGAATGAATTATTTTGTTAATCTGGATTAAGAATTTGATATTGTGTGTTCTTAGAAAAGTATATGGTTTAGTATTATAAGTGTCTGTTCAGGCATTAAATTTTGTTTTGTGCTATCTACAACAAATTTAGAGATCTCTACTGCCATTACCCTGTCTCAAAGAGATATCAAAAATAGAAGAAAAGAACTGTGCCCTTAAAATAGAAAAACTGATTATGTGTGTTTCTCCAGGGATCTCAGACTTCTGAAGTGCTCAGCTATTGAGATCTGTGTGGGAATGCATTGGGAAAACTATGGAAAATAATCTATAGTGGTAGAAGAAATATTTAAACTGGCGAGTTTCCTGATGCCTCAGAAAATATATTCCAAATGAATTTATTTTAGATTAAAGTAATGGAACTTATAGCATCTACTTTAAATAACTATAAAATTTGTGGTAGAATCCTAGGAAACACCTGAATTGTGCATATTCTTACTATATTTATAACCTGCCAGTCAATGCAAGAGTCCAGTTGTTTACATCAAATTGCCCAATTGACTATTTAGAGTCAGTATTTGCACCAATTCTTGTGATGTGACTCAGTAAACCTTAACTTCCTACAAAAATTTTGGTTCTAAACTCTAGCTTCTTTGATGAAAAGATATTGAGTACTACTCCTTACTAAGAAGAATTGCTAAGGTTTTGGTTAGTTTTCTAATTCTAATATAAAGCAGCAGTTTAAACTCATATTTATAGACATTTTAAGTATACTGAACATGTTTATTGATTAACTCTGTGATCTAACTACACTTAACCATTCCTTGCTTTTCTATTTCTTTTTAATCTTTAACAGATGGTACAGAATTCATTATGTCTCAGTCAGAATCACAGCAAATTTTTCCTTGTCTCCAGAACAACATTCTTAATTCCTTAGGGAATGTGCTAACTATTAAAACTCTCTTAAAAAAGACTTACCTTTTAAGAAGTCAGTCATCAAATATGCATCTAAGGTTATTCAACGTTTTCTTTTCATTTTGCCATTCTAAAAGCAAGGGATATGTAATTTAAAAGCTCACTTTTCAGCATCTTTTTTGAGTAGCTATGATGTGCTTGACACTGTGCTAAGGCACTTACATGTCAAGAAAAAGAGAGAACATTGCCCCTAAGGATACACATTTTTCCAGTGAGGTGTAATTATACCAACATATACTTAAAATACATTGTGATAAAAGCTATGATACCAATAAGAACTAGGGGTTTGGAAGAGTGACTAACCCCCTTGAGGTAGGGGTGATTGCCAGAGGAAGCCCAACTGATTATTAAGTAGAGTTGCTAGTCACCAAAAATGCGGGTGTGCAAACTTTCTTAGTTGCTATTCTTTCTCTTTATTTTTTTAAAGATTTATTTATTTATCAATGCAAGAGCTGGGGTACAGGCCAGAGTCATGGGAGGTGAGAGGATTCACCAGAGACAGAGCGGGGAGCAGAACAAGCAGATCGACTGAAATGCACTGCTGAGGGCAGCATTGGGCGAGGCAGGAAAGGTCTGCTGTGCCATGTGGGTCCACTCCCTCTCCGGCAGCAGGGATTGAACTCGTGCTGCAGTGGCTGTGGTTTGCTTCATAGTGCGTTGCTTAACCCACTGCACCACCAGGGAGTCCCTCTTTCTCTTTATTTTAAAAGAGGATAGTATATTGGGCCTCCCTGGTGGCGCAGTGGTTTAAGCAACGCCCTATGAAGCTAACCACAGCCACTGCGGCACAAGTTCAATCCCTGCTGCCGGTCAGGGAGGGGACCCACATGGCTTGGCAGACCTCTCCTGCTGTGCCCACTGCTCCCCTCAGCAGTGTACTTCTGTTGATCTGCCTGTTCTGCTCCCCACTCACTGTGGTGAATCCTCTCACCCCCTACACCTCTGGCCTGTACCCCAGTGCTTGTATGCATAAATAAATAAACCTTTAAAAAAAAATAAAAGAGGATAGTATTATACTTCATGAAATATTATTTAATAACTTTAAGGAATCATTATGTTTGTCCCAGTTAAAGGAGCAGTTATTTGATCTAGCCATTAAATAACTAGGAAGATAAGATGTCCAAAGATCTAGCTGCAATGTGAAGAAAAAGCAAAGGATTAAAAATATCATGGTTAAATGGGAATTTACTAAAACTCAGCAACACAATTCTAATTTTTTAAAAAAGATTTATTTATTTATACATACAAGAACTGGGGTACAGGTCTGAGTCCAGGAAGGTGAGAGAAGTCACCCAAGACAGAACAGGCAGATGGACTGAAACACACTGCTGAGGGGAGCAGCGAGCACAGCAGGAGAGGTCTGCTGCGCCACGTGGGTCCCCTCCCTGGCCAGTGGCAGGGATCAAACCCGTGCTGCAGTGGCTGCGTCTTGCTTCATAGTGCGTTGCTTAACCCACTGCACCACCAGGGAGGCCCTACAATTCTAATTTTAAAAATTACATAAAACTAAAATCTGCAACCTACTCAACTGTATATACACAAAGTAACATACATCTATTTTCTGAAATAACATGAGATGTATTGGCTAGTTGTACCTAGGGTTGAAATGTAGTGATCTGAGCTGATGTAGGAGCAGGGGAGAGAAAAACTCTAACAAAGAAAAAAAAAAAGTATAGCAAAATGTAAAATATCCAAGACATATTTAACTTTTATGCATTTATTAAATTTAAGAATGTTTAGATGTATACATATTTAAGAAATAAATTCTTAAAATAATTATGAATTAAAAACAACTAAGTTCCGTTGATTTGCAATTAAATCCTGGCCATGAATAGAGTTTAATGAAGCATATCAGTCAGTAATAAGGATCATTATTTGTGTAATCTCTGGAGATATTTCAGTTCACAAATTGTCACATAATGTAAACCTCCCATTAAATGAAGCTCATATATGAATGCGATTGTCTGTGAAATTGCTATTCCAATGCTTGGCAGTTTATAGGTGTACCATAAATGGTAACATTTTCTCAGGAAAGCAATCTCTGAGCTTGGACATTGGCATCTAATAAAGATCAATTCATGTCACAGTTCAGTGTCTGACAAATTCTATCAACCAGAATAAGATACTAGAGCTCTTTAAAACTGTCATCTCTTTGGAAAATGAACATTATGATGTTCAACTCTTCTAACTTTATATCTACATCTATAGATACATACAAAACTCCTAGCAGAGGGCTTCATAGAGAGTTAAATGCTTCATGTCTAGGAAGTAGGGCCTCACTATATGGAGTGGTGATTCAGTCTCATGGTGGTAAAAGGCACTTTCCAATCTCTGGTGAAACATCATGCTATAGAGAGCCTGCTGATGTTACACACGGATGAGGTTTAGGATAAGGTTTTGTTGCATAGAAACTAGAGAAAGAAAACTGAATCTCCTTCAGATGTTCTTCAGTAGAAATTCACTTATCACTAAGGAACACTTCATTTTAGCTCTGCAACTGAATCAAGTCTGAAAGGTGTTTGCTCTAACAGGATATTATAGTTGTTACTGGCTTGTCAGAACATTGGGTTGAAAAAACTGTAGTGCATAAGTGAAAGAGAAAAATAACTTTTGTATTTATCCCTTTTTGGCATTCATTCTATTCTTTTTCAGCCAAACCTGTCGTGTTGAAATAGTACACACTGTGATAATATATCTTATCATTGTCTGAAGGAAGATATGGATAAAGGAAGGGAGGGAGGGGGAGACAGAGAGAGTGAAATAGAGGGAGAGGGAGATGAAGAGGGGCGGAGGAGAAGAGAGAAGGTCAATTAAGCTTACTTATGGATTTCTTCAGACTCTAGAGATGTCTATGTTATTGGCAGTATTGTTTCAGCTCTTTTATTCAGGCACTAGCAAATGTCCCTTTAATCTTTGTATTTATTCAGTTCGTATAAATGATGGTTTAAAAACTCTACATGTGATTCTTGTATTGGTAAACAATTGTTGGTAAACAATTTACATTTCTTGAAGGGGCTTATATAAGCAATTTTGACTAGAAATGAGGGTTTTATTTCCTATATCTGAAACCAACCAGCTATGTAACTTAGGGAGCATCTATTATATTCAAGATTCTTTGAATATATGTTTACTCATTTTTTTTAAAGATTTATTTATTTATGTAATCAAGAGCTGGGGGACAGGCCAGAGGTGCAGGGGGTGAGAGCATTCACCAGAGACAGAGTGGGGAGCAAAACAGGCAGATCTACTGAAATACGCTGCTGAGGGGAGCAGTAGGCCAAGGCAGGAGAGGTCTGCCTTTCCATGTGGGTCCCCTTCCTGGCTGGGAATTGATTATGCACTGCTGTGCCATGGATGCTTCACAGTGGGGCGCTCAACCCGCTGTGCCACCAGGGAGGCCCTGTGTTTACTCATTTAATTCTCACAATAAACTTCAAGGCAGATGTTAGAATCCTCATTTTACAGATAAGGAAATTGAGACTCAAATGAAATATATTATTTGTTTTAAGTAACATAGTCTCTGGATGGCGAAGACAGTATATGTACCTATTGTTCTCTGAGGCCACAGCCCTGTTTCTTCATGACTAATTTGGCCTCCTCTCCCCACAGATCAAGTTTCCTTTAAACTAAACAAAGGGAAGAGACTACATGAACTCTTAAGTCCTCATGACTAAATCCTATAATTTCCTAGCCATAAAATTTGGTTATATCCAATTCTGAAAACCTTAGAATAAGGAAGGGGCCTTTTCAAACAATGGAAGAAGAGTAGAGAAAATCTAGAACATTTAACAGTTAACATTTACTGTTACCTGCTAAAGTCAGTGATTTTTCAGAGTAGATGTTCTCCTTTTATATTTGGACATATAAACATTATAATAATATTCAATTCTCATTTAGAAATTTTCCTGTTCCTTTTGATGTGTTACAGAAAGCAATTGTTCTTAGGTGAAGAAGGATATTAGGATAATTAATTTGGTATATTTTTAAACTTAGAGTCATATCTTTATTGTCCTATACAATGGTCTTGCAAACTTTAAAAAGGAAATATAGAAACTGGTAAAAAATTATTTAAAAAAAAAAAAACAAGCTTTGCTCATGAAAAGAGCAGAAAAAGGGCTATTTTAGGATTAAAGTCAGAGCACACAAATCAGTTTCAAAACTTGATTAGATTTTCTTACACAGTCTTAGAAAAAGGAGCCTGAAATTGAGGCAATTACAGAATACAAAAAATAAAACTATTTAAAACAACACCGTCTTTTATATAAAAAAAGTCACCTGAAAGGTCACCATCAAGCTATAAAACACTTGGTTGCCCAAAGCTATCCCATAAGAAGGAACTTATGAATTCTACAAGGAAAAAAAAAAAGAAAAATGGTATTATCCTACTAAAAATACCCTGTACAATAAGGGAACATTTCTAAAAGAAATAAAAGCTATAATATTATGTTACATAATACCTTTCATTTCTTTTTCCTGCCTTATACCTGCAAAATAGTTGTCATAAGTTGATGATATTTTTCTTAAACTTTCAAAAAAAGAGCCTTATGTTTTCATTTCCCCCATTTGTCTATTTGGTTAAAAATCTACTTATGAACACTTGTAAACTCTCACATGATAGTGTGATATATACATTGTCTTTTATTTCTTTTCCAAATAACATTCAACATTTATGATATTGACAATATTACCATTTGATATCCTTTCTCTGTACCAGAAAAATGAAGAATAAACTGAACAGGTTTGGTAAATTTAATTAGTTTTCATGCCTTCTTATATCCATGCCTCAATTTTTCATTTCTTCTATATCCCATACATTTGCCATATATTTTTGTAGTTTTTTTCCATTAAAAGGGGTAAGTTTGTTTCCTTACCCTTCAACTTTGACCTTAGCCTAGAGATTCTCCTTGGGCAACAAAATAATGTGGAAGTAACACTGTGCCACTCATAGTTTAGACCTCTAAGTTTTTGTAGGCTAATGTTTGTGTGGTTTCCTATCTGCCTTTGCCATGAGTAAAACTCTTAACTACAGCACTGGTTAAAGGAGGAAAAAGAGAACTTGAGCTATGGGGCTACCCAGCCAAATCCAAATTAATGATTGCTATTTTAAGCTACTGACTTTGTTGTATTGTTAAATAGCGATGTTATCCAGTAGCTAAATTAAAAAGCAGATATATGTGGAACATGATACATGAGATGAATACATGAATTTAGTATATACACACACTCAGCAACTATGATTTTTTCATGACAGTTGGATTTTGCTTGAGATCTTAGAGCTTTCCTCAATTCAGTTACTTAACATGCATTGCCAGGATGAACCTGAATAGGAATGAAGCCAAGTTTTCTCTTACTTTCCTCTAAATAGTGGAGGTGCTTATTATATAATGATAAGCTGTCAATTTGTTGAACACTCTCAAATGCTCTGTAATTATATTTCTTAACACATATCACATTCATATTATACTATCAAGCTTATTTGAATTTATGCTTTGCCCAGTAGGATGAATAATAGTACAAGAGCATTAGTAATGTTTATTACTAAAACAGTGCCATAAGGTAATCTTAATTTAACAATTAACAATTGAACAAATTCAGATTCAAGAAATATTCAGTAAATTTCCCAATGCTAGCAGTTGGAGAGTAGAAGAGTTGACATTTAAATCCAAGCATCCTTGTTCCAGAACTCTTAGTCTAAAAGTTTTGATAGATAACTCATGGACTGGGAAGTCATTATCCTATCCTGACCAACACATCACATGTAGACAGATATGTGTTGAAAGGTTTATTTAACTTTATTTGATTAACATTTTTTGATTGCAAAATGAAGCAATTACTGTGGAATGGCTGATGATGATTTATAGACTGATTAAAAAAAAGAACAACGAAAACATATTACCCCTGCTTGCCCTCCTAGAGAATACATACTATGCATGCATTAGAGTTACAAATAGAAAGAAATAAACAAGAAGTGATCACTACAAAATGTAAAAGTGTTAAAAAGGAAATATACTGGGTAATAATAAAAATAATGGGTATTAATAAAAATGATGGATATTAGTGAGCAGGGGAGAGCTCTATATAAAAGGAAATATTGCATCTGAAATCTGAAAAGTGAATACAAGTGATGAAAGAGATGGTTTCATGTGGATTGTGCAAGGATCCTGGGGTAGGAAGTAGCTAGCATCACATTTTCTCTGGATCATTGAGAAACCTTCCAATGCTCTGTCCAAGTTTACTCTGTTCACTTCCTATATATTCTCTACACTGTAGTCCACAATGATCTTTCTTAAATTGTCTGTTATTTTAAGGAAAAGTACTTCCTGTGCCTTTTTCTCAAAATTCATCTTGTTCTCTTGTTTTCTGTCGAAGCCATCTATCTTTCTTTGTCCCTTTGTTCTTGTTGTGCATCTTCATGCTTAAATCTATAGGTTCTATGTAATAACTTTCTACCTTGCTCCTACTGTTTTAGGTAAGTTGTGCTAAAGAATCAGTATCCTAAAGATACTGTTTTGTTTTATAATCATACAAAATCCAGTCTGAAGACATTTATAATTCTGTGTGTGTGTATCTGCATGTGTGTTAATATTGGATGAGTGTAAATTGAATGAAGTTAGGAACCATTTCGTTTTCTGATTTTTATTCCTCGTACTTTGAACAATGCCTGGTCCACAGTAATTGGTTAATACAATTTTATTTAGTACATTGAGTAAAAGTTATTAAAGAATTTTAGACAGAGAAATTACTAATGCAATGTATATCACAAAATGATCACTTTGCTGTTTTGAAAGAATAGATTGAAGGGTAAAAGTTAAGGAGCGAGTAGAGTTAACAGGCTACTTGTAAATAGTTCAGCTGAGAAGTAATTGAGCAATTCTTAAAAGGTGGTTGGATTTCAGAGAAAAAAATCACAGGGTTTTATGAATCTGAGGAAGATAAATGAATTAAGTATATTTCCTCTATTTCTGGGAGCATAGTGATAATATTTATTGATGTGGGAAAATTCAAATGTATGAAACGGTTCTTTAGTTGGGAATATTTAAGACTGACTTGGGCTATTTATGATGTCTTTGAAACATTGAATAGGCAATGTCAAATGAGTTGAATTGGTTTATATGTTTAGGTATCATCACTATTTAGATTTTATTTAGCCATAAGAAAATGTAAATTCATGTAACAAAAGAGTATAATGATGATTTAAGACTAATTCCTGAAAAATAGCAGTATTTAGAAGAAAAGTATTTCAAGAAAGAAAATATTTCCAACAGAGAACAGCTGGATAGTCATATCGTAAAAAACAAATAAAAGGGTGTTTGAGCCCTACCTCTCCCAATATAAATATTAATTTAAGGAGAATCATAGACCAAATGAAGAAAAGCAAAAACTCTAAACATTACAGAAGAAAAAAATAAGAATGTATCTTTATAGCTTTTAGTTAGGCAAGTAATTTTTAGCCATGACACAAACACACTACACTGCAAAGAAAATAACCTGATAAGTTGAATTTAATGAAAATTGAAAGCATTTTTTTTCTTCAAAAGACACCATGAGGGTCTGAAATAGACAAACCACAGATTGGGGAAAAACATTTAAAGTTCATATTATTTTCAAAGAACTCATAGAATATTAAAAAAAAGGAATCTCTACAAATTAGAAATTTAAAGTCAAAGAATCCAATTTAAATATTGTCAAAAAACTGGAAAGCTACTTCTCAAAAAAATCTAATACTCATAGGCCAAGGAAGAAATAAAAAAGGAAATTTGATAATATATTTTAAAGATTTATTTATTTATACAATCAAGAGCTGTGGTGCAGGCCAGAAATGAAGGGGGCTGAGAGGAGTCACCAGAGACAGAGTGGGGAGCAGAACAGGTGAAATGACTGAAATACACTGCCGAGGGGAGCAACAGGTGAGGCAGCAAAGGTCTGATGTACCATGTGGGTCATCTCCCTGGATGGGGATTAAACTCATGCTGCAGTGACTGAAGATAGCTTCACAGTGCTGAGACTTAATCCTCTGAACCACCAATATTTTGAAGTAAATAAAAATTGATGCACATGTATCTTCTTCTAATCAAGAGAAGATAACTACAATTAGGAACCCTAGAAAATCATATTTTTAAGTCCTGTTGGTTCAGTCTCCTGATTATTACAAAATTCTATTACTTCTTATCACCTCACTACTATCACTCCTGTATAAATCATCATCATATTTGCTTATATTATTGCGATAGCCTCACTTTTGTCTTTTCCTTTCCTAAACTATCCCATTCTATTATCTAGTCAAACAGTATTTTAAAGAACCTAGTTACATGTATATCCAATTACATTATTTCTGTGTTTAAAAACCTTTAATGATTTTTCATTACTCTCAGTTAAAAAAATTAGGATCTTTTTTAAACTGCTCTTCCTAGTTGATTCATTGGGTTTACATAAAAGTTAAATGAATTTTCATGCATTCATTAGCTAGGTTTTTCTCTTAAGCTCTATGTATCTACCAATGCTCAGTTCATCCTAGTGTTCACTCATCATCAATCTGGTTTTGTGGATACTTCAGAGAAAGACACAGGCACTAGAACATTTCCCCTCTAAAATTTTTAACATGAATATTAACTTGATGTCAATACTTGGTTGGCATTTAAAATGTTTGTGTTTGATGTAAAATTTCCTTCAAATTAACACAAAAATCATAAGTACTATATACATTTCTATTAATTTTAACAATTTCATACACCATGTAACCTATCAAAACATAAAATTTTCCCATCACCACAGAGAGTTCCCCAATACCTTTTTCCCAGTGAGCTTTTAAACCCAGTCTCCTCTAATAGTTACTGTTCTAATTCCCATTACCTTCCATCATAGATTATAGTTTCTCTTTCTAGAACTTAAGGTCAATGGAATAATTTGGACAAAACTTCTGCTACTTGGCATAGGTTTTGAGTTTCACTTATGTTTTTGCGTATATCAATAGCTGTTCATTTTTATTGCTGGGTTGCAATTTAGTATGAATATATTACAGATATTTTTGTCTACCTACCAGTTGATGAACACATGTGCTTTCTCCAATTTTGTGCTATTATGATTTAAGCTGCTTTGAAAGTTCTTGTACAAGTCTTTTTGTGGATGTGTGTTTTTACTGGTCAACATCTAGAGTAAGAAATGTCAGGTTACAGGTGAAGTGTATATTTAGTTTTAAAAGGAAATAAAAGACTTTTCCCAAGGTGATTATAACACTTATGTCTCTACAAATGATGTATAAGAATTCAGTTTTTCATACCCTCTTCAACATTTGGTGAAATCATCTCAAGAACTTTAGATATCTTATACCCTCTATCAGGCACCTTCTTCCCTCAGATGTCTATGTGGACTGGATCTTCATGCACTTCAAGTCTTTTTCCAAAAGCCATTTTCTCACTACAATATTCTTTGTTAAAATGTTTAAAATTTCACCTAGAGTGCCAATTCTGCCCTCTCACCAACAGCACTAGCTCCCTTATTTATTTAATTATATCCTTGTCAATTTTGTCTTCTTTTCCACACTGGTTTGCGGGAATTCCAGGATAGCAAGAAACTGTTATTCCCTGAAATATTCATGACTCACAGGAAGCACTTTATATATACACTTTATATATATTTATTGAATAATTGAATGCCTGGAAACACTTCTGAGCTGTGTAGCATTACCGTCAGACTCTCCAAAGAGAGACTCTCATTTTTATCAAAGTACACATTTTAAATGCTCATGTTTAATCTGATCCCCCAATTCATCAGTTAGACTCTTCCTATGCTTGAACCTGAAAAGGGGCAGCCAGTGTGATAGTCATTCATCGTCACTGATGGTAAATGCCTCAGTGCTCCTCACTGGATGAATGTCTTTCTCAAAGCCAAAAACTTAAACTTTTAGGGCCTCCCTGGTGGCGCAGTGGGTTAAGCAACACACTATGAAGCAAACCGCAGCCACTGCAGCACGAGTTTGAGCCCTGCTGCCGGCCACGGAGGGGACCCACATGGCACAGCAGACCTCTCCTGCTGTGCCCGCTGCTCCCCTCAGCAGTGTACTTCTGTTGATCTGCCTGTTCTGCTCCCCACTCTCTGTGGTGAATCCTCTCACCCTCCCACACCTCTGGCCTGTACCCCAGTGCTTGTATGCATAAATAAATAAATCTTAAAAAAAAAAAACTTTTAAAGGAGGAGTAGATATTTTTCCAAACTAATTTTAACATCTCTTAGAATATCTGGAACAGTTTCATGGTAAAAATGAAAAGTCTGTTAAGTGTTTGGAGCCTTTACCTCATTATGTGTTGTGTATTGCTCATACAGACAAAACACATATGGCAGCTTAATTGTATATTGTTTCTTGAAATTGTTTTAAGATCCACTTATCTCCCCAGAATTTTTGCTTTGTTAATGAGATTCTCATTTGAATATATTGAGAGAACTTTCAGAACTGGTACAGCTGTTTAGTGTACTATTAAAATTTTATTCCTGTTTAACTTTTACTTCCATCTTTTTCCTCTGTGTTTTGTTTTCTTTTGAGTAGTTTATAATTTGACCTCTTTTCACAGAATAGAGTCACTGGGTATCAAATAACTTTAACAAATTATATAATAATTGTTGGATTTGCTTAGAACTGTTTACATTGTTGAATACTAAAGTCCATTTACTCACAAGCAATTAAGTTCTAAAGGTAGTTCACAAATACATTTATATGTAAGTTCATAGTGTCCAAGGCAGAGAAGGCAGGGTGATTAAATTGTCGATCCTTAGGTAACAATACCAACTAGGAAGTGTGTTGTACTTTTAAAGCTTTAAAAGTAGCTCTTAAATATTTAAAAATATTTCTTGCTGATGTAATACCAATTTTTTTTAAATTATTGTCATTTTTTAATTTGCCTTTGTGAACTTACATCCCTTTGTCCCTTCTCTGCCAGAGACATCCATTACTTTTGGAGAAAATAAGAATTTATAAAAGAAAGAAATAGGGTTTATTAAGTAAAGAATATATAGGGAAATATAGTGGTATTAAAAATGTATACTAATATTCTATTAGGCTATCGAGGATCAAGTAATAAAGACCCATCTCATAGCTAGATCCACAATGTAAACAAGGTGCCCATTTGTCTATGATATCAAAACCATGTCTCTTGTAGAAGATATCATGACTTAGGAGACTTGAAAGGGGGTTGGAGACTCTTAAGGCATGGAGAGCTGAGATAAGGAAAATATCTGGATCATGGCTGGAAGACTGGTCACAGCTACAAAACTGATCAGCGTGAGCTGGAAGACTGGCCCATGCACAGATCAGGATATTCTTTCTTGTGCCAGTGAATCCATTGCCAAGGGAGTAAACTAGATTAGAAGGGAGAGCAGTCCAGCCTAATAGCTTAGAACCTTGATGCTGAATGTGTGCTAGAATAATGATGAATACTACAAAATAACAGAACAAACCATTGTCTTGTAACTAACCTAGGGAAGATGGTTTTTCTCAGTAAATATGAGCTGTGCCAGACACTTGAGCCCAGAGTGAGAGGCCTTGTGTCCTCTGGACCTGCTTTTCTTGTGTCTGTCATTTATTTCTTGGTTCACTCGGTGCCTCTCCTTAACCCTGTTCACCAGAGTAGGACTTCGGCACAAAGGGAAGTCAGTTTTCATTTTTGAGAATTATGGAAAGATGGAAGGAAAGAGCAGCAGGAAATGACATAAGTACCTTTTGCTAACGCTTAGGAGCATAAGCAAAAATGGAAATGGAGCATGCTTAGATTTAATTTTAAATGAAGTCTTTCCTTCAGCATTACCTTTTTTGCTTCCTGATTCTGGGATCACTAGATTGTTTATACTGTTGTAACTTTTATAGCAGTACGATGAACTAGGAAATACCCTAATTAACAAAACAAGAGATAAGTTTAGGTCCTGTGAGAAGACTGGAGTTTCATGTGTTTGTGATAAGAATTGGCTAAGATTTCAAGTGCCATTTATTTTAAGGAGAAAGATCAAAGATTTTGAAGTTTTCTGTGAAACACAAGGGAACAGTATACATGTGGGCAAGGGGGTGGATGCTAGTGAGTTCATTTATAGAGTTTGGTTACTGCTAAGCTAGTGAGCTCATTTCATGTTTATGTGAGCAAATTCAATTTTCCATAATAGAGATGAGTTACAGGCTTTGTGGTTATCTTATCACATGTCCTTCAGTTAAGATTACATTTTAGAGGATTAAATAACATCTTGATGTTAAACTGCTAAGTCACTTGAAAGAACTTTCGCCCTTTTCCTTTTGAATTAAAGAATGTATAAGGAACTATAATCACAATAAAAAGAAATGGAGTATGCTTAGATTTAATTTTAAATGAAGTCTTTCCTTCAGCATTACTCTTTGTTCTTCCATTCTGGAATCACTAGGTTGTTTATACTTTTGTAACTTTTATAACAGTACCATGAACTAGGAAATCATTGGTTCTAGTCCCTTACCAGCTCCTACAAATGAGACCTGGGAAGCAGGTTTACCTTAGTAGAACATGAGGAGATTAAGATAATCAAGTCTGTCTAGTCAAAGTGGGTCTCCAATATTCTCTAGGCTCAATTTCTTTGACAGAGCTGATAAACTGTGTGTAGCTTGTTAGATTTAGTACTTAAAAAAAAAAGGTTAACATTTTATAGGCCTCTCTGGTGGCTCAGGGAGTAAAGTCTCAGCACTATGAAGCTAATGGCAGTCACTGCAGCATGAGTTTAATCCCCAGCCAGGGAGGGGACCCACATGGTGCATCAGACCTCTCCTGCCTCGCCTGCTGCTCCCCTCTACAGTGTATTTCAGCCTATCAGCCTGTTCTGCTCCTCACTCTGTCTCTGGTGAACACTCTCACCCACCACATGTTTGCCTTATACATCAGCTCTTGTATACATAAATAAATAAATCTTAAAAAAAAAACCCAAAGATTAATGTTTTAAATGTGAATTTCAAAGAAATAACAAATAATTACTTAATAAATGTCTATGTAATGCTTGGAACATATTAACAAAGTAAAATATGCCTTGTTTTCAGTATGACTGTGAGATCTTTGTGCTTCACATACTTAGTAAAAGTGCCTGGAGGGAGAAGACATGCATCTATGGATTTAATTGCTCAGAGTAACATGATCTCCAGAATTTAGATGTGGGCCTCCCTGGTGGTCCAGGAGTTAAATCTCAGCACTACCACTGTGATGGCCTGAGTTCGATCCCTGGCCAGGGAGCGGACCCACATTGCGCAGCAGAGCTCTCCTGTCTCCCTGCTGCTCCCCTCAGCAGTGTGTTTCTAGGTTTTGTTGGATTAGAAAGGCCAATCTCCGAAATTAAGAAAAATTTCACGGGGCCTCCCTAGTGCCACAAGGGGTTAAGCACCACACTATGAAGCATCTGCAGCCAATGCAGCGTAAGTTCAATCCTCGGCCAGGGAGGGGACCCACAGGGCGCAGCAGACCTCTCCTGCCTCCCCGCTGCTCCCCTCAGCAGTGTGTTTCAGTCGATCTGCCTGTTCTGCTCCCCGCTCTGTCTCTGGTGAATCCTCTCACCCCTAGTACCTGTGGCCTGCACCACAGTTCTTCTAAGCAAAAATGAATAAAATCTTAAAAAAAGATAGACGTGACATAGGTGTATATATGGTTAAAATCAGTCTCATACAATATTCAGAGAACATTCAAGGAAGCAAAAATCAATAAAAAATGAAAAATTACCTGTTTTCTATAAGCTTTGTCACCCCTAGCTATGAAATTATATGAAACACTATCATTATACTCTAAATTTTCAGTTATAAATATATCCTGAAAAAACTGCCCTTAGTAATACATTTAAAGCTACTTTAGTCTTAATGACAAGGCATGCTTCTTTTCACTACTTTTTTTTTTTTTAGGAAATTTGTCATCTAAGTAAAATTTATTTGTTATTACTTCAAACAATAATGTAATGAGAAGCCATGTGTATACATAATTGTTTTAATGGTATTTATTACTCTAGTTCCTTTTATGATATCATGCTTCAATATTTTTAATTCTTTTTTATCTATATGAATACTATATTATTTCTGAATTTGTAAAGATATTATCCAGCCCTCATTTGTATTAATGTGGAGCTATTTAAACTCTTTAAAGTTTTGTATATTTTATTTGTTTACTGTGAATAAATATTGTAGGATCTGTAAATCCCAAGCCATCTATTTTTTTAGCACTGGAGTTAAGGTTATAAGTACAGCTTTATCTTCTAGTAGGAAGAGTCATGGAAAAACACAAGTGATCAGAAGAATAATTAATGAATTCTGTTTGCAATGAGAGTTATGACAAAAGCATATGATGACTGAGAGTTAATCCTGTAAATAGTCAGGGAGGCATCGTCATGAGAGGAGACTTAAGCTTGGGCATGATACATGCAAAATGTAGGAGGAAGAACATTAATGAGAGGGGGGAATTTTTACAAAGGGCATAAAGGTATATATTTTGGAGAACTTAAAAGATTAACATGGCCAGCTTGCTCAACAGTATGAGCAAGAAGCAAGGATACAGGATGAGTGAGGGGTGAGAAGGGGGTGAGTTAAAGGCTTAGATAAGGAGTTTGAATTTGGGATGTTGTATTGTGCAGCTGTTAAGATTGTATTCATCTATGACAATTATTTGTACTTTGCCTGAGGAATATTTTAAATCACCTCTTATTTATTTAAGTAAAAACCAACACTGAGTCTTGTCATTTTCCACTGTGAAAGAGTTCTAATTAATTATTTAAGATTTGAAGCCAACAGGGATAATTAGAGATACACTTGAATGAGGCAATGATACAGTCAGATTTATATTCTGAATACACGGTGGGATTTTTGTTATTCGCATGAAGGAGAAGCGTAAATCACTCGTCTGTGCTGTTATTTTAGTGTCAAATTTATTTTTAACCAGGAGTCTTTTTACTTTTTTTCAATTGATAATATTGGTTTACATTGTTGTTTGTATGTTGGAAATATAGGCTCCCCGTGCTGCTTCCATAGCACTCCCACCAGAAAAGCACCCACAGTCTGGCACCATAGTCCACGGTGCTCATTCCCTTCTTTATGCCTCTCTTCCCTCTCCATCTAAATGTTTTGTTCTATCATCTGCAAACCCTTTGTCTTAACCAGGAGTCTTATCAGTTCTGATAAACCTGTTTCATACATAGCAGAGTGTGGCTGATCCAGAGTTGCCACTGAGCCACAATTTAAGTGGGTCTTGCAATTGGGAGACTGTTCTTGCCTAAAGGAAGTAATCATGGAATAACTGAGGAAGACTATTCTTTCTGTGCCACGTATCTGGGTAGAAAATTAGTTAACTAATTTTTGAGAAACTAAGCTAATTCTTATCAAAATATTTGGGATTTTGTTCAGAAGTGGTTTCCCTGAATTGAATTGAACATCCTGCTTTCTTTTACTCTTCCTACTGTGACTTTAACCAGTGAGTTATGTAATTGCACACCTAAAATAGAATTGCAGGGTTCTGTATCCATCGAAAAATAAACACAGAACCAAAGATTACAATTCTGTGACAACACGTCTCATAGGATTTATTTAAGTAATTTCTACTCTAGTAAATACTGTGTTTTATGCTGCCCATGTATTAGTTCTATTCATCATCTCAATTCTGAAAGATAGAATTGATATTTCCATTTTGTATGTGAGGAGCTGAAGTTCAGAGAGGGCGCATCGATTTCTCAAAATCATAGTCCTGTAAGTGATGGAGTCAAGATCCAGCCTGCATCTTATTTTATGTCAAGACCATAAAGCCTCTGTATTACATCATTTTCTTTGAAAGAAATTCCTATAACACCCTGCCCTGTAAATAGGACTCTGCTAGCCTAGATGATATCATTTTAATGTAGATTTAAAAATCACCTCATAAACATACTTTAAGCAGCCTGGTGCCAAAGCCATATAACTTGGTAACGAGATTCAGGCTGAACTTTAGTACTCACTTGCTCTATTAACCAGGACCCGAGATTTGTGAACAGTGTACACAAGTGAGAGCTGTGAGCATGATAGAAAATATGATATATTGTTAAGTGATTTAAATTAAAATGTATAGTTAATATTTGAAAACCAATTAATAAGCTGAACTGCAATCACATAGTAAGTCCTTAGTTCGCCTAGTGAACTTCATTATCCTGAATATTAAATTTTATCCCCAAGTATAATTCAGAGTATAACTTTTTGTTATATTCTTCCAAATTTCATGTGACCTCATTAATGATGAGCTTGGTATCTGCTTTTTAATGTAATTCAGCTCTACTATTTTCAACTTTCTTTTTTAATTATTAAAGCTAAGGACAGGAAAATATCCAATTAAATTTTATTTTATAATGTATCTTTATTAATTAAAAAGTTAACTGGATAATTATAGACATTGCAAGAGTAGCATAAGCCTTATACAACTATAATTAACAGGAATAAAAACATTGGCTTCATTTTCCTATTAATAAAAAAAAAATTTGCCCAGTGTCCCTTTGGACAGTGGGATATGGACAGCAAATGAGGAATCTAGGGCAGGGAGATGAGGTTAAAATGTTATTTTAAAGTGATATATAGATGTGTGACTTGGAAGACTGGTTCATAAATGTATCATATATTCAATGTGCCTCCTTCATGAGATGTATTCAGTGTTGGAATTCAACTGCCATGACATAAAAGACCCAGTGACTTGAAGAAGACTCATGGAGGTGTTCTGGCTTACATCACCTAGTGAGATCCTAAAATATAGCAGCATCATCCCCCAGACACTTAATGAAGGTGGCAGCCCTCAGTCCTAGATACTATCAGATTGCAACAGTGTCAAAGACCCCAACATGGAATTGTATAGTGGAGGCCAGAGAGCACAGAGTGATAAGTGTTATCATTTGATAATTATTACTGTCTTTGCTGGTAGCTTGTGATTTGTTAAATAGTGATAGGTAACCAAAGTCTTTCCACTTGAAAGAATAATGCATTATGTACTTAAGCATCAGAGAAGAGCAGTATTTACAGGTCCTGTCAGAGACAACTGGAAAATCTTCATGGAAAAGGGAGAATATTAGCCAGATACTAAAAGGGGATTAAGTATAAAACACTTTCAACAATGTATACCTCAATTAAAAAATAACATGGTATATAAGATAGATTAGCATGCCACAAAATAGACAACATTTTGATGATTTCTTTTGAAGGAAGCATTTGAAAGAATTATGAATAAATAAATCAGTACACAACTTTCACATTGTATCATCTTTTTAACTATGGTAACATTGGAATTGAAAATTGTGTATGATATGGAGGTATAGTATCCTAACTTTCAGGTGTATGTTACCACACACCCACTACCAAGATTCTAAAAGTCTCCCACCATAATTCATTGTCCATATTCCTACTTTGCTTCCCTTATTTTCCCCCCTCTGGTAGCCTAAATTCTGTATGCAGATTTCTAAAATTTGTTTTGGTTTGGTTTTACTTGACCCTTTGTTTTGATCTCTATATTCATATATAATTGACATCATATGGTATTTCTCTTACTCATTTATTTCACTTGGTATAATCCCTTCCAGTTCCATCCATGTTGTGACAAAAGTCAATAATTTATCTATTTTATTATTATTTTTTCTTACAATGTTTTCTTTCTTTCCTAAGGTATAGTCCCCATAGAATTTCCACCACCAATTCACCCATGCACCATCACCATAGTTCCTTGTGCTCTTCCCATCCCTGTTTTGATCCCAATCGCTCCCTTTCCTCTGCAGAATGTCTCATTTATAGATGTCTGTTTATTTTTGTTTTGTTTTGTGGTTGTTATTTTTTTGTCCTGGATCTCCTAAATTCCTTCTATAAGTGAAACCATCTTTTGTTTTATAGCAGAATACTAATTCATTATGTACACATACCATGTCTTCCTAATTTGTTTATCTGTCTTTGGGTGCTCAGATTATCTATAGCTTGTCTGTAAATAGTGCTGCTGTGAATAAAGGGGTGCATATATCCTTTCTAATTGCTGTTTTTGCATTCTTTGGGTAAATAACTAGAAATGGAATTGTATCATATGGTAGTTCTATTGTTAATAATTTGAGAAACTTGTTTTCTTGAGTTCTTTCTCTTCTGTTTCATAGTTTGCATATAAGAAGACAAAACTGATTTTTTGTTAACTGGTTTTCTAACCTGCCTTTTTATATACTGATTTATTGGTCCAATTAGTTTTTTAATGTACTGTTTAGGGTTTTCTGTGTAAATTATCATGTCATCTGGAAATAGTTACAGTTTTCCTTCCTGTGTCCCGATATGGATTCCTTTTGTATTCTTCTTTTGACAGTTGTTCTACCTAAGACTTTATTTATTTATACTATACTATTTATTTATACTACAGAATAGCAGTGTTAAGAGTGGACATCCTTGTCACATACCTAAGCATAGACAGAAAGATTTCTATTTCTTACCATTGATTATTATGCTTTTTATATATGATCCTTTTATGTTGAAGTTTTTTCTATCTTTCCCCATTTTTTGAGAGTTTTCATCAGAAATGGATGTGGAATCTTATCATATGCTTTCTCTATATCTGTTGATATGATCATTTGATTTTGTTTCTGCTCTAATTTGTATTATGTCCTTTGTTCTATTAGATTTTTAAAAATAATTCCTGAATGAGAGGTAAAAATACTTAGTTAAGATTGTTCTTGTTTCTTCCTGGGAGCTTCTATTGCCATATACTTCCCTTTTAGTTCTGTTTTTCATGTGTCCCATTGGTTCTGTCTTTATTTTCTTTGTCTCAATATGTATTTGTTTCTTCTCCATCAAGCCAACAGTCATTCAATAGTATGTCATTCAGTCTCCATACTAGGGGTTTTTCCTCTTTTCTTTTTGTGATTTATTTATAGTTTGATGCCACTGTGATCAGGGAAAATACTTGGTATGATTGCAGTTTTCATGAATTTATTGATACTAATTTTGTGACCTTATAGGTGGTTTATCTTGGTGAATGTTCCAGAAACACTTGTAGTGAATGTGTACTCTGTCTTTTTGGTGAGTGGTACTTTATATACCTATTATGCTATGTGATCTAATCCCTAATTTAAAGCTATTGCTTCCTTCTTGATATTCTCTCTGGTCAATGTCTTTTGGTGTAAGTGGGTTGTTGAAATTCATTGTAATTCTTGTGTTGCTCCCAATGTCTGTTTTTCAAATTAATAATAATTAAGTTATATTGTTTGATGCTCTTTCATTGGTATATATATCTTAATGTGTTTTGTTTTCCATTGGTCCATTAATCATTAAATGATGCCCATCTCAGTCCCTTATTACTTTTTTTAACCGAAAGTCTATTTCATTGGTATAAGTATGACTGTACTGCCATTTTTGAGCCCGGTTTATTTGTAGGATTGTTTTCAACCATTTTTTTTTTTTAGTCTGTGTTTATATTTAGGGCTCAGATGGATCTCCTAGAGACAAAAGAAATGTGGGTTTTGTTCTTTTCCATCTACCCACTACATGTTTTATGAGTTCAGGCTGTGAACATATAGAATTTGAACATGTATATGTGAATATATAGAATATTCATATATGGGGTCGACTATTGGCACTTTCCCTTAGTTTTCTGTTTCTATTTTCTTGTTCATTTCTTTGAGAATTGTCTTCTTTCTTGATTTGGACAGGTCTTTCAACACTTCTTTGAGCTGAAGTGTAGTATTTACAAACTCCTTTAGCTTCTATTTGTCTTGGAAGTCCTTTATTCTCCCTCATATCTGTAGGAGACTCTTGAAAGATATAGTAATGTTGCCTGGGAGTTTTTAAGTATTTTGAATACATCATTCCATTCTTTCATTGTCCCCAGTGTTTCCTCAGAATATTCAGATATAAGCCTGATGGGAACACCTTTATAGGTCACCTGTTTTTTTCTCACCTAGTCACTTTCAACATTATTTCTTTCTCTTGATTTCTTGATAATTTCACACTTACCAGGAAGATGTAGGTCTTGTTAAATTTGGATAATCAGGTGTTCTTTTAGCTTCATGTTCTTGTATATTTAGTTTTCCTCTGTGACTTTATAAATAAGTTCTCTGTTCCCTTCTCTCTCTGTTTCCTTCTGGTATACCCATTATCCTTATATTGTGTCTCCTAATAGCATCAAATAGTTCTCAAATTGTTACTTCTTATTTTTTCCTTCATACATCTCTTTCTTCTTCTACCTGTATCCTTTGTTCATTACTACCCTCAAGGTCACTCCATTTAGTCAAATCTGTTCCATAGCTTTCTACAAAAGTTTTATCTTCTTTGTTGGTCTTTTCACATCCTGCCACTTCTATGTTTTCTTATTTAAAATTTCAATTTCTATTTTCTGTTCATTAATTGTGTTTCTCATGACGTTCCTTTGTTCTTCTGAATATTGTTGCATCTCTTTGATTAGCTTTTCAGATCTCTTGTATCACTTTGACTTGGTTTCCTGCATTTTTTCCATTTGCTCAAATTTCCTTATCATGGCAATTTTGAACTCTTCATCCATAGGGGAATAAAATTATCCATGTCCTATGGCTGGAGTCTAGAGATTTATTTTTTCCTCATGGGTGGTGTCATATTCCCTGAAGTCTTGGGTTGCCACATGTTGTGCTTTTTGTCTGCTCCTCCTACAGTTGCAGATCATAGAGATTTGAACACTTGCATTTTAAGAAGGTGGCACTGTAAGTTTATATGACTTTGGAAGTTTGACCTTTATGGGTGTCTGTTTGTCTGAGGTCTAATGTTGCAACTGCTAATTCAGGGACTAAGACAGGAAATTGGAGCCATCACTGGTTTGAATGCCCTGGGTGGTGGCAGGCTTATGTTTGTGGTACCACCTCCTCTCTGAGATTCCAGATATATGACTCTGTTTTCTTTACATGTTATCAATGACCTTCACAAGTTTAGTACTATTACTGAGTGGCAGGGGAGGATGAGCACAGTGTCATTAATCCAGTCACTGGGGACCAACCTGCTGTGAGCATGCCTGCCCCTCTTTGTACCTCTTTGTACTTAGTGTATGTGGATACATACACCACACTGTTAAAGCCCCTTCCTTAGGGCCACTAGCTAAGTGTCAATAACACAACTGTTTGTATGGTAGTCTCCTGCCCCCCGCCTATGACTTCCAAGCTTTTTTTTTGCCATGGATATAAACCATATGCTAAATTTGAAATTAGTTTTAAATAGTTATATGAATTCTCCAGTGCAGTGAAAAAGGAATGGAATTATATGGTAAGACTATTAGCAAATATTATATGTTTTTCAGAAACAATAAATACAAACTCCATTTTGAGTGTTTTATAGCTCATAAAACATTTTCACATATAGTTTAATCTTCCAAATTAAGATTTAATTTTTTTTTAAGATTTATTTATTTATGCATACACGCACTGGGGTACAGGCCAGAGGTGTAGGGGGGGGTGGTGAGAGGATTCACCACAGAGAGCAGGGAGCAGAACAGGCAGATCAACAGAAGTACACTGCTGAGGGGAGCAGCGGGCACAGCAGGAGAGGTCTGCTGTGCCATGTGGGTCCCCTCCGTGGCCGGCAGCAGGGCTCAAACTCGTGCTGCAGTGGCTGCGGTTTGCTTCATAGTGCGCTGCTTAACCCACTGCACCACCAGAGAGGCCCAAGATTTAATCTTCTAAATAAAACACTAAGAAATATATATTAAGGTAATTTTATGAAAGTTGAAGCTGAAGAGCACAGAATACATGCCTAGAATTATCCACTCATCAGTTATTCTACTGGTAGATCTCATTCAGTTATTCTACTTTTCAGCTTATCATATTATATGCATAACAGTTAGCATAAGTTATATAAAGAAAAACTCTGGACTCGCATTATTAGTTCTTAGGGTTTTTTAAAAATCACTAGGATGTTTAATAATAACTAAGTAAAAGGAAAAGAGGAATATAATTATAATTTGACATTTTATTTTAGCTGTGCAAATGGGACTTCTTTTGAATACTTCTATTATCTTCTTACTGTATTCATGTGAATGAACAGTGATAGATTGGAAAATTCTTTTCTAGGAATACCTCTCTTTACTTTGAAGTACAGAAAGAGAATGGCTCTGAATGAATACACTTGAAAGTGAATACTGCATTATATGAGACTCAAAATAGATCAAATCTAAAGTGCTTCACTTCTGAGACTGTTCGTGAAAGGCCCTGAGAAGGCAAAATGAGCCAGGTGTCTGATCGAAACTGAATCTCAAAAACAACTACCCAAAACTGTCATTCTAAAGTTAGAAAGAACAAAAAAATGTGACCATTCAGGTAACATCCTAACATCCTAGAAAATGGCAATTTTTACGAAGTTTAGGGAGAGCACAGGGAAAAAGGTAAGTTTAGGGAAAAAAATTAAAAATTCTTGCAACTTGGAAAATATTAATTCTACATAAAAGAATAAATTAAAAATGTACTCAGGAACTCAGCATTAATAAAGCTGATTAATAAACTAAGAACCTTTTGCTCTGGTTTCACAATTACATAGATATGGGATAAATCCTACCATATGGTTGTGCCAGCTCATTAATTACCCTATAATTTCTTTATCCATGCAGTAAAAAGCTGGGTTCATTAGAAATAATATTTGATAGTTACTGCAGTTATTTCTAAAACTTGGATGAACAGAGAGCGGAGGAATTTCTCTTTACAATAAATGTTTTTGTTAAGTTGAAATTTGTACCATGAGGATGTACCCTCATTAAAACACTGTTTTTTTTTTTTACTTAAATTGAGCAAGCTCATTGTAAACATAGATCTTATATATAGATTTTGTTTTATTCATATAAAACAATTATATAAATGAGTATTCTCAGGATTCTTTTTAGATAAATAGTATAAAGGAATCAGACAAAGGCTCTTACCTATGGTATCGTCTTTATGAGGTATGAGTTGAATGTTACCATTCAATTTAGTACAATTGAGTATTTTTTCAAAAAGTTAAAATGAAACTAAAAAAACCAGTATTTGACAGCACTCTGTAAAAATCTTGATAATGTTCATATTTATTTGTTATAATTTTGAAGGGCAAATATCTTTTTTAGTATTCCATTTTTACTGGTAGGTATACTGGTCTACGTAGATACAAATTAACTTGTCAAAATGACACAGTAAATGAAATATATTAGATTTGAACTTTTAAAACTGTTTGGAAAAGGTTATTTTTAATATACACCATTGTTTAGAACAGTTTTAGTTTCACAGAAAATTGCAGCAGAAATTACCAAGATTTTCTTAATCCTCTTCATATGCATAGCCTCCCCTATTATCAATATCCTTTTCCAAACTGGAATATTTACTGTATTTGATGAACTTACATCAGCCACCCCAAGTCCATAGTTTGCTTTGGGCTCACTTTTGGTGATATATATTATTTGGACTTTGGTAAATGCACATTAGCCATCATTATGGTTATCATAGACCATATTTCCATTGTCCTAAAAATCCTCTGTCCATTCTTCTATTCCATTTAAGCTCTGACCCACTGATATTTTTCAACTTTCAATAGTTTGTGTTTTCTTGAAAGTCATATATTAATAGTTGGAATCATGCAACATGTAGTCTTTTCATATTAGTTTCTTTTACTGAGTAATATTATGCATTACATTTTTTCTATGTCTTTTAATGCTTTATAGCTCATTTTTCTTAGAATGAATGATACCCCATTGTATAGAAATACCACCAATTATTTATCTTTTCTGAAGAATATTTTGGTTGCTCCCAAGTTCTGGAAATTATGTTCAAAGTTGCCGTAAACATCCATGTGCAGGTTTTGTTTGGGTATCTGTTCAGCTCCTTTGAGTAAATAGAAAAGATTGCAAAATTGTAAGATCTCATAGTGCAAATGTATTTTAATTTTGTAGAAATTGCTAAGCTGTCTCCAGAGTTATTGTACCCTTTTCTTTCCACCATAATAAATGAGAATGGACCCTTTGATAATCACAATCTTTGCAAAAAATGAACTTTGACCCATTTTCTTAAATTAATGGAGGGAGGGGGGCACTTAGCTTGTTATGTACTGAACTATATCTCTCAAATTCCTAAATTAAAACTTTAGTTCCCAATGTGACTATATTTGAGGGTAGGGGTGGGAGAAAACTGCTGCCTGTGAACCAGGGACAGAGACCTTAGGAGAAATCAGCTCTGAAAGCATCTTGACTTTGGAAGCCTAGCCTTCAGGAAAATAAAATGCTGTTGTTTAAGAGGCAGCCTGTGATACTTTGTTATGATAGCCCTAGCTAACCAATATGTAGGTCAATGAAAATAAAATAATTTGTCCACATTACTGAACAGCCAGGGTTTATTTTGTTCACTAAATTTACAAATGGAATTCCAGGAAATGAAGCATGTTTTGTGTCTTACATTTATTCATAGCTCAAATCTCCCACTGAGTGTCTTGAGGGATAACAATGAGAGTACTGGTTTTTAAGGTAACTTTAATAATCCATCACAAAAAGAAGTTACAAGAGAATCCCATTTGATGGCCTAATATTAACTTGGTTATTCTAATACAGTTATGATATTAATAAAATAGAAGAGTTACATCTTGTTTATATTAACAGTACTGAGACAAAAATTTCTGCCAAATATATATAAAATCTTCTAATGAAAAAACATGTACCCAAAAAATGTGCTAAAATCTTGAAATTTCAGTTATGACATTTTGACTGATTTAAAAAACAAATAACCTGACCACTAAAGGAACATGTTTTGATTTGTTGTAAATCAAACTGTATGATACATTTAATTTTTTGGCTTTATGCTTATTTTTGTTAACTATTGTAAAAAATAAAAATAGAAAAGTATAGTAAAATTGTTACCCATCTTCAAAAATTACCAACAACTAGTCTATCTTGTGTTATTTTCTCCTACTTACTTTCCCTTCTAACATCTTTTATAAACAAATACAAGATCTATTTATTGTTTGTTAATATCAGTTACTCTTTTTGGCTTCAAGATTTCAGAGAGCAATGCCTTATTTTTTCTACTATTGTTGTAATGAGGCTACTCATTACATCACTTGAAACTGGATCTTTTGCAGACCAGACAGTAAAAGCTAAGTCATTATTGTATGTTGGTTAAAGGCGGTGTCATGCAGGTGTGTGCGAATAAGCGTTCTCGCTTGGGAGAAGAATGTCAATCACATACTTTTAAGTCATGGTCTCTAGGTACTATTCTATACTACACCATAAGTTTGAGATCCAAATTTCATTTTTAAATTTTTCTTATTACTGTTTTTACGTTGTTCTTATTTTTGCAGTATTTGATTCTTCCCTCAGGTATGGTTCCTGTAAATATCCCACCACCATATCACCTGTGAGTTATCATCATGGTCTCTTGTGTTCTTCCCACCCCTGTTTTGATCCCTTTTGCTAACCCTCCTCTGCTTTAAGCTCAGAAATAGTGCCTACAAGTTATGTCTTTTTTTAACCCTATTTGGTTCCCATATAGTGCTCTTACAAGTGATATCACCCAATATTTTTCTTTTTCCTTCTAACTTATTTCACTGGCCATAATCCCTTCCAGCTCCATCCACATTGCTGTGAATGGGATGAATTTATTAATTTTGATTGCTGACTAGTACACCACTGTGCATATATACCACATTTTCTTGATCTAGTCATCTGTTTTTGTGCATTTAGTTGTTTCCATATCTTAGCTATTGTAAATAGTGCTGCAATGAACATAAGAATGCAGGTATCCTTTTGAATTGTTTTTTATGTCCTTTGGGTAGATTGCTAGGAGTGGAATTGTGGGGTCATATGGTAGATCCATTTTTAGCAATTTGAGGGTCCTCCACACAGCTTTCCATACTAGTCATGCCAGTTTGCATTCCCACCAGCAATATAAAAAGTTTTCTTTTTCTCCACATCCTTACCAGAGTTTGTGGGTGTTAGTTTTGTTTTTTTTTTTTTCTCTTTTTAATGTGGACTACTAATGTGTGGGGTGATAACTCATTGTGGTTTTGATTTGCATTTCCTTGATTATAAATAACAGTGAGAAAATGCTAGAGGGATAGATTATAAAATAATCTCTTTCATAATTTACAAATAACTTTATGTTACCAAGATTGTTACTGAATTGAGAAAGGCCATCTGCATTTCCTCTTTGGAGAAGTATCTTTTTCATCTCTTCTGCCCACTTTTGGACTGCATTTTTTATTTTGTTTTTGTTGAGTTGTGGAAGCTCTTTGTAGATCTTTGATGTCAGTCCCTTATCGGTTGTGTGGAGTCCAAATACTTTCTCCCAATGTGTGAGATGTGTATTTTTCTTGGTTATTATCTCTTTTGCTATACAGAAGCTTTTTAGTTTGATGTAGTATCAGCCGTTCATTTTTCCCTTCACTTTCTTTGCTTTGGGGGATGAATCTAAAAAGATGTTTCTGAGATGTATGTCATGAAGTGTTTTGCCTATGTTTTCTTCTATACATGTATGGTTCAGTTCTACCTTCAGGTATTTTAGTTAGTCTTTATGTGTGGTGTGTGGTAGTAGTGTAGTTTCATTCTTTTGTATGAAGTGGTTCACTTTTCCCAGCACCATTTTTTGAAGAGACTATATTTGTTCCAGTGTATAGTCTCTGCTCCTTTGACATAGATTATTTGTCTATATATGTGTGTCTTTATGTCTAGGTTTTCAAGTGGATTCCATTGGTCTGTGTATCTATTTTTGTTTCACTGCCATGCTGTTTTAATTGTTATGCTTTGCAGTACAGTTTGAAGTCCAGGAGTGAAATACCTCCTTTATTCATTTTTCTAGTCAGGAGAGCTTTGGATATTTGAGGTTTTTTTGTGGTTTATATATATTTCATTAATATTTGTTCTGATCTTTTGACAAATGCCATTGAGATTTTTACTGGAATTGCACTGAATCTGTAAATTGCTTTTGGTAGAAAGGCCATTTTGATTATCTTAATTCTGCTGATCCATGAGCAGGGAATATATTTCCATTTTTTTTTTTTTTGGATCTTCTTCTATTTCTTTTGCTTTAGCTAGGACTTCCAGCATTATATTGAAAAGTAGTGGTCGTATCTTGAATTACTACCAATTTAGGTAGGTATGATATTAACTACTTTGTAACTTGTTCTTACAAGGTTTATGTAGGATACTAAAGAATGTTTTCTTGCTAATTCTGAATGTCAACTCTACAGTCATGAGTGAATGAAGTGCTAAAATAATATGTGTAACCATGATTGTATTCATTATTTTTAATAAATATGTTTAACACTATAGTGAATGCATTTGACAGATCAAATTATAAAATTATAAAAATTATAAAATTATAAAAATTATAAAATTATAAATTTTAAAATTATAAACACTATAAAATTAAAATTAAATTATAAAATTAAAATTATAAAATTATAAAAATTATAAAATCATAAAATCTTTGTCTATTATATTAATTATTTTCTTAAATTTGTAAATTAATACAGCAGTAATGGAATTACTAAAGTTTATATAGTTGGTAAATGAAAATTTCATAAATTTCTTTCATAAATTATTCTATATTTACGCTACTATCCCACTTTTTGGGATCTATAACTTAATAATCAAAGTTATTGATGCCTTTCAATCCAGTAACAATCTTGGTAACATAAATTTTGTATGTTTTCTTCATTTTTCAAAGGCATATGAAGTTATTTGTAAATTATGAGATTATTTTATAATCTATTCCTCTAGAGTTAATTTTCAAGCTTTTTGTGAAGCAAAGGCAAACAATTCTTAAAAGGCTTGCATTCTAAAGATCATTATACAGCGTTCCAGTAAAATGTTTAAATTTAATCACTATGTTAATTTTAAGGTCTTTTATTTTAACTTGAAGACTTCTGATGTGAGCTTAGACCTTTTCGTAGTGAAGAAAAATGCGATATGCTATACATTTAGATAACTAGGTTAGCATATGATGATAATTCTCTAGGGATGGGGATAAAATATAGATAAAAATGTTGACATCTGAAGAAATCTGTCAAATGAAGTGAGGATTAAAAGAATAGTGTAAAAGAAGAATCAAGATACATATAAGATAAATTTGACTAGTTTCATTTTAAGGTAAAGACATTTATTCTTCTGAAATTATTCGTCATCACTCTAGGAAGAATGTGGATTCTAATTTTTTGTGTAGAAAATGTGTTTCTTCCTAATAATGGAGATTAGCAAAATATAAATTGGAGTAAAGAAAAACAAGTTTGCTTGTTTATCCCATCAGTGTAACAGAGAACTAATAAAATATGTAAATAACTCATTTTACTGCATTTATTTACCCTCAGAGTATTTTTTTTTAAGGAAATTACTTATTTATTTTGTAGATGATCTGGGTGTAGACCTGAAGTATGGGAGTTGAGAAGATTCACTAGAGACAGAGTGGCAAGCAGAATAGGTGGATTTACTGAAATATACTAAGGGGAGCAGTATGTGAGACTAGAGGTCTGCTTCACCATACGTGGGTTAGCTACTTTGCTGGACATCAAACTCAGGCTGTAGCAGTAATAGCACTGAGACTTAACCCCTAGACCACCAGCCAGGCGCCCCAAAGAATAATTTCTAATGAAGACTGAAATGGCTAAAAAATATCAAAGCTTAGGTGAAATAATGTAAATATAGTTATAGAGAAATATTTGTATATGTAATTTGCAATTACATATTCTGGTATGTTTTATTTTTCTATTGGATTTTAGGCCCTGTTAAAAAGAATCAAAATTAGAACCAAATTTATAGTTGGTTATGATAGAAAAAGTGTTAATTATTTTTCAAATGTAAGTTTATGGAATATATAAAAGGATATATAATACACATAGTCCAAGGTGGGAAAAACTTATACTTTATTGTTTAGGATTTGGTGGAAATTAACTTCGTTTTTAAAATATGTACATTTTAGACAGAAGCATTTATGAATCATTTTTTATAGCTTATCATATTACATCTTTAGAAAATAGGTTTGATGAGAATGAAAGGATGAAAAAGAGATAAGTTATTTATTGCTTCACAATCACTTTAAATATGGTTAGGGACCATATTCTTATTATAAGAAGTGATTAGATTATAGATACTAAAAATATCACCTTGAAATTATTTTATTGCCTTGATATGTCAGTAGAAGTTAGTAAATGGATGAAACAGATATTTCCACTGAAAGCTCTCAGATTCATAAAATTATTTACAGAGCTATTTCAGATGACCCTTCACTATTTGGATGAACTACTCTTTAATACTAATGAGTTATTTAACATGCCAAAACAATTAATGACAGGAATTCCCAATCTGTGACTTTCTAAATTTATAAGGTTTATTTTTAATTTTCCTTCATGCATTTTCCTTTATGCATATTTGACATCAATTGTAATTCCCATGTAGTCCCCATCACCATTTCACCAGTGTACCATCACCTCAGTCCCTTGTGCTTTTATCTGCCCTCAAACCTCTCCCTCCCCCCTCCCCATGAAGTGCCCCAATTTGTCCTTGCTTTCCATCTGGTATTTTTCTTTTACCTTCTGACTTATTTTGCTGAGCATAATCCTGTCCAGCTCCATCCATGTTCCTATGAATGACTCTAGTTTATCTTTTTTGATTGCCAAATAGTATTCCTTGTGTATATGTACCACATCTTCCTGACCCACTCATCTGTTTTTGGGCATTTAGGTTGTTTCCAGGTCTTACCTATTGTAAAGAGTGCTGCTATAAACATAGGGGTGCAGGTATTCTTTGAATCAGTGTTTTTGTGTATTTTGGGTATATTTCTAGGAGTGGGATTGCTGGATACTATGGAAGTTCCATTCTTAGTAGATTGAGGAACCGCCATACTGCTTTCCATAACGGTTGGACCAGCTTTTATTCCCACCAACAGTGTAGTAGAGTTCCTTTTTCTCCACATCCTCGCCAACATTTGTTGTTGCTATTTTTTTTTTTTTTTGGTATGTGTCATTCTAACTGGTGTGAGGTGATATCTCATTGTGGATTTGATTTGCATTTCTCTGATTACAAGAGATGCTGAGCAATTTTTCATATGCTTGTTGGTCCTTTGCATTCCCTCTTTGCAGAAATGTCTTTTTAGCTCTTCTGCCCATTTTTTGACTGGATTGCTTACTTTGTTTTTGTTTAATCTGGTCAGTCCTTTGTAGATCTTTGTGATAAGTCCCTTGTCAGTAGTGTTGTGTGCAAAGATTTTCTCCCAGTTGGTAATGTATCGTTTTGTATAGGTTAATGTGTACTTTGCTGTACAAAAGCTTTTAAGTTTGATGTAGTCCCAGCTGTTTATCTTTTCCTTCACTATCTTTGCTTTGGGTGCTGTGTCTTTAAAGATTTTACTGAGGTGTATGTCATGTAGAGTTTTGCCTACTTTTTCTTCTATATATTTTATGGTTTCAGGTCTTATGTCTAATTATTTAATCCATTTTGAGTTGATTTTTGTGCATGGTGAAAGGCAGTATTCTAGTTTCATTTTTTTTTTTCATGTAGCAGTCCAGTTTGCCCAGTACCATTTATTGAACAGGCTGTCTTTATTCCATTGTATATTCTTTGCTCCTTTGTCAAAGATTAATTGTTCATAAGATTGTGGGTTTATTTCTGGGTTTTCTATTCTATTCCTTTGGTCTATGTCTCTGTTTTTGTTCCAATCCCATGCCATTTTTATTTTGTGGCTTTGTAGTAAAGTGTGAAGTCAGGAAGTGTGATCCCTCCATTCCCCTTTTTTTTCAGTCAGGAGAGCTTTAGCTATTTGAGGTTTTTTTGTGTCTCCATATGAATTTCATAAATATTTTTCTATTTCTTTGAAGAATGACATTGAAATTTTTATTGGAATAGCATTGAATCTGTAGATTGTTTTTGGTAGGATGGCCATAAAATTATAAGGTTTATTACTCTCTGTAGTCTACCAGCAATAAGCTGGATTACCTTTTAGTGAAGTAGATATTTATATCTGACAGCCACAAAAATAGATTAGCATGATAAGAATTTTCATAGTAAAATATCCCAAATCTGTAATCCAAATTTGCTCATCAATTCTAATTCTATAAGATTCAAATTGGAACTAAATAAAGTCAGATTCTAAAGTAAATGCTGATTTAAATTGCATGTTAGACCACAGATTCTTAATTTAGGAAGGATTTTTTTTCTGATGCAGTCCCAATGTGAAGGAAAAATTGGGAGAGAAATTAGAATATGACATTTTAAATATTTCATTGATTTAAAACATGATCATTTTATTAGATATCTGTTCTTTTGATAGAAGAGTGAATTTCTGCTCAATTAATTTTAAACACATCAGTTAGGACATGAATCCACTAGCCTTATTAGAGGATTCCCAGGCTTCTAATGGTATCAGTTAACCCCAGGGAGGTAATCCTTGGAACAACTTGCACCTTGCTCAAATTTTCAGCATAATTCTAAAAAAGGAAATGACATTCTGAGGAGGGAGGAGTGATACAATTGGGTACGCATTTGGGAGAGGATATTGAAACAGAGGCCAGAGAAGGTTTTGAGGCTAGAGAGCCCCCAAAAGCCCTAAAAGGCCTAAGACTACAAACTAGAATTAAGGTCTATAGTTTAACTGAGGATAGTGCCTGATACAGGCTACTGTTTATGGGTTTTTATCCATGTTCACAATTGCAAGAGACCTCAGGCAACAGGAATAATAAACATGGGGTTTATTTATAAACAAGGGGAAACCAAAACACTTACATATTTACAAGAGACTGACTGCTTCATTTAGACAGCATCAATGTTGGTAGTTACTGGTCACCAGGAGTGGTGGGCAGAACTGGCCAGTAGCGATGACCACTACTTGGCCTGCAGTGGCAGTGGCAGGGACACCCAGTGTTAACTCAGTGTTAGCTCTTGTGAGTTATTGGTTTATACCAACAATGGACAGCTCTTTGAGACACCAGGCCCAGGGCCTTTGGTGCTCCTCCCAGTCAGTGTCAGATACAGGACTGAAACCCAGTCTCTGCAGAGTTTTTCAGCCTCTTTCCCCTCCTCAGAGGGTGGCTGCTAGATGTTTCCCTACTTTCTTTGGAAGCTGACACTGTTTTGTTTTCCAGAGGTTTCTGCTTCCTCTGCAGGGACTCTTCCTCAGGGATGCTGCTTTTCTGGACTTTTTCTTTTTCTGGGCTACTGCTTTTCTATGCTTTTTTTGTTTGCTTTTCTGGTGGCTAGTGATTTTTTTGACGTGTCCGATGACTCCTGCTGAATGAATGATCCAGGCTCCCTCTGACCCTGAGTTATATTCACTTTCAGGGTGCCCCCTCCACATTCTGAATGGAACATTTTTCAGTCCTGTACCTGACTGGTCTGTTCCATAATCCAGGAAGTGCACTTTACACCAAAGTGCTCTGCCACCACTGACTTGTGGTGAGAAGCAGAGTCCTGGCAATAAAGCATCAATCAACACACAGCTCACACCTGACTGGTCCATTCCATGATCCAGGCAGTACACTGCTACATAAAAGGTCTCTGAGGAAGCCCTGCCACAACTAACTTATAGTGGAGCAGGAGACTACTCCTCCTGCCAGCTGCAGTCTGATAATAATATAACCCATTTCCTTATTGGGGACAAGAGAGTAGAGATTTAAATGGTATATAACTTGCTAGGAAATCCCACCTCTTCTGCCAGTCTCCCTCAAACTTGTTTTTAATTTTGTGACCCAAATTTTTGTATCATCAAAAACTAAATGTTACAATTACACAGGAAAGGGTGAAGCCAGAATGGTCCTAGATCTATTATTATACATTTCCATTTCACAGAAAACAGTAATTAATGATTATGTTGATAATAATGAAAATATGAGCTAAGCAGCATTCTTACCCTTTACATATGCTAAAATATTTATTCCTCTCAATAATTTTCAATACAAAAGTAAACTAAAGAATGGAATAACTCATAAATTGCCTAATATCACAAATTAGGTAATTCAAAGCCATTAGACGGGTTCCATGTCCCCAGCCTTGAATCGTACTCTTTAATCGCACTATTAAGCACACTGTTTATTCTTTAATCACACTATCTTATACTGTCACGCAGGAACCTTTCTTCTGTCATCTTACCCTACTTCAAAAACTCAAAGTGTATGTCCTTGGCACTTTCTCAGAGTTGGCATCCTGCATATCTTTATTGCAGTGAAATATAGAATGCACTTGAGATTTCAGAATGGCTTTCAGCGAAGGACAGATCAGCTCAGTTATGTTTTTATAAATAGTTTCCCTATGAAGTGAATTGTGAAAAATCTTAGAAACATTTTCAGGTCATATTTTCTTATATATTAAAATCTCAGGGAAGCAGTATAAAAGAAAACATAAGTGATTGTATAAAGCAGTTGTTATATCATTTGAAAAGAGACTTCCTCCAACTTTTTGGCAAATACCTTTTAACTTTTGGAAAAACTTATTTTCTGAGCAATGCCATTTGAGAAATAAATACTTGCCTCTATAAATAGATTAAATGCTGAGTGGTCTATGGTAGTCTACTCTGAAGTAGTAGGAAAGGGTGGAGATAGAATCTCTCTAGTTTGTCTGAGTCATCTCTCAGCATTGATACCATTCTGAACATTTTCCGTTGGCTGTTTTATTTGCCTGTATGCTTTGCCTTTAATAGAAATATTTAGGTGCTTGCTTTTATTCCCTGCTGTGTTTCATTCCATTTGTAGAGGGAAAGCTATCAGAGAGCCAAAACTACTTTGCTTTAACATACCATCTGCAGCTACTACTGGGCACTCTGTTTCTTTTGATCTCTAACAATGCCAGCTGTAGATTGAAAACCGAGGAATACAATATGAAAGGTCATTTGGCTCTTAATCTTGTTCTTCAAATCTGAATGCATACCACAAGTCACTTTAAAGGTTAGAATAACTTTTCAGTTTTATTTTACCATAATTAACCACCCCCATAATCTAAGGTGAGGAACTCCTCTAAATATTTTTCTTTTCTATTTTTGCCCAGAAAATCGTGCCTTCTGAAAGCAAACTGAAGAAAACTAGTAATTATGTTGCCTTTGAAATCCCAACCTTACAGAACAGTGACTGAAATTACAGCATTTGGTATGTGGATATAAATGAAACCCACCCCAATGAGTATAAGCAGAGGATATTTATGCAGAGTCAGTTACTATCACTTGTGTTTGGCGAGACTCAAAATCAGACAAGGAAATAAAAGCTTTCCTGCAGAAAAAATAAAGGAGGGGATCAAATATGCTCTGATTGGGAATTATTGGCATAGGGAAGCTGGGGTGACTAAGTAGAAGTGGAATAGGTTTTGTGGTTAGTTTGGGGAATTTATTTGACTATTTATGGTTGGTCCTAAATTGGATGAGAGTGGGGAGAATAAGACAGGTATATTCACTGACTGAGTTCATTCTTGGATGGTTGCTGCAGACTTCAGCTACTTGCATAGAATTTGATATAATCTAGCCATTCTCCATTTGTGTGTAAGCCTCTCAGAATCACACAAACCTAGGTTTTCATCTTGACTTTCTTGCAAGCTATGAGATGTAGCATGGGGCAAGATACTGCTCTCAAACCCTTAGTTTCATCACATATAAATTGAAATTATAGTATTTGAGAGGGTCATGGTGAAGGTAAAATGAAATTTAAAAAGAAATCAATATATGCTTTAAACATAGTAATCGATCAATGAAGGCGTGGGTTGAAGTTTCATGCTATGTCCATTTAAAAAAGTTTATCTTGAGTAACTTCAGTAAGATGATTCTCCTTTTCAGCTTTCTGTACTTAAAAGGCAGGGGGTTATCATTTCTCAAGTATTAGCAGAGCTTAAGGATACTGACAGTGTAGACTTACACATGCTTCTCCACCCAAAGCTTCTCATATCTGTTCTCCAAACCACTCAGAAAGGCAGGAGTGAAAGTCTCTTTTGTCCTTGAGGAATTTGAGTGAAAATTCTGTGTCTTTCTAACTCTATTTTAGTTCCTTGGTTTCTATTAGTCTAATCTATAGCTCATTTTATTAATTTCTCCATTAATAAGAGGCTTATAAAGTAAAGAATTCTATTTATTTTGTTTGATGGTGATCGTTTAATTTTCTGTGATTTACTGATGTCTGATTGTGTGTTACAAAAGAAACAAACAATGCTAAGTTATATTGACACTATAAATATTTTTCCTTGTCATATAAGCAGTATGCTAGGATTACATAGATTTGTCTATGGTTTTTTTTTTTTAAAGATTTATTTATTTATGCATACAAGCACTGAGGTACAGGCCAGAGGTGTGAGGGGGTGAGAGGATTCACCACAGAGAGTGGGGGAGCAGAACAGGCAGATCAACAGAAGTACACTGCTGAGGGGAACAGTGGGTACAGCAGGAGAGGTCTGCCGCGCCATGTGGGTTCCCTCCCTGGCCGGCAGCAGGGATCGAACTCGTGCTGCAGTGGCTGCGATTTGCTTCATAGTACATTGCTTAACCCACTGCGCCACCAGGGGGGCCCCTGTCTATGGTTTAAATACTCTTAATTCAGTGTAAAATGAGCTGAGTGTCAGATGCAAATGAATTACTAATTTTTATACTCTCCTAATAGGTTCTACCATATACACAATTTTCTGTAAGGCTTCAATTTACTCTAGAATATTAATTTCCCTGAATACTGATATGACTTTCATCATGTTACTGGTAGCATAGGGATCAGCCAGTTAGAATCTAGGAAAATATCAATAGTAACCATAGTGATTGTCACAAAATATCGACTGTGACATCCAAGAGTTTTAACGCAATCATATCAACCACTACATCATCATGCAGACCACAGTCTGTCTTTAAACAGGTGCAATATTTTTTTACTCTATTATATAAACTATTTTTCTGAAATTTAGATATCTCATTATTAATATCAAGTGGAAACTTTGCCTCCTTCTGTGAAAGTACATGTTTTATATTTATTTATATATATACATATATATAAGCAAAATATTTTTTTCCTTCTTTCAAAATTACAGTTGACTTCTTTCTTGGTAATACTTCACAAAGCAGCATCTCAACTTTAATTTTGTACTTCTAAATTGAAAAAGAAAAAATAACACTGTGGTATTCAAAAAACTGTTATGTTACTCATGGGTAAACGATATTATTCTCTTATTAGATATAAATAAATACTGAAAATACTATTCTCAAAGTTATTCTGAGACCACAATATAAATAAAACAAAAAAGAACAGTTTATAATTTTGTATAAGTACAGACAGAAATGATGTTTCTGCGCCACTCTCAAAATACCAAATGAAAATATCTTCTTTGGTATAAATCTTCTTCTAATTTGAAAATACACAAACAAAACTGTGGTACAAATGTAAAAACAAAAATCATTCTGTTCAGCTTTATAGAGACCAGATGTCTAAATGTCCATGATGAGAAATTTGAAGAATTTAGACATATTTGGGAATCTAATTTGTCTGTTTTATCAGAATCAATCACTATAGATGGATAAATTGGGCAGGGAGACCTGTTTATTATAAAGAATGCCAAATGTATCAAATTAGTCATGCACTGATTTTTGGAATCATGTCTAATTATACAGTACTTCTACTTGACAGTCTTGATTTGGGACTAGCATAAGTAATAATAAAGAGTGATAAGAAATGAGCTCTGTTTGAGTGATTTATTTGCATAATTCTAGACTAAGAATGTAGACAGATTAGATGGCTTGGGAAATCATAAGATGATAGAGAAAATCATAAGATATTATTTTAGTGTTGGCATTTCCTAGTAAAGTATAGCATGCAGATAGCTTGACCTAGGTGTTCTTCCTAGAAAAATTCTTGTCTGTATACATAGAGATATTTGTAGAAAAATTTCTCATGTTAGGAAAAGGCCAACACTATGTCCATTAAAATCTTTAATTTGATGTAGTCCTAGCTATTTATCTTTTCCTTCACTTTCTTTGTTTTAGGTGATGTGTCTTTAAAGATGTCACTGAGATGTATGTCATGTAGTATTTTTGCCTATATTTTCTTCTATATATTTTATGGTTTCAGGTCTTATGTCTAATTATTTAATCCATTTTGAGTTGTTTTTTGTGCATGGTGTGAGGCAGTAGTCTAGCTTCATTCTTTTGCATAACAGTCCAGTTTGCCCAGTACCATTTATTGAACATACTGTCTTTGTTCCATTGCATATTCTTCCTCCTTTGTAAAAGATTAATTGTTCATAAGTCTGTGGGTTTCTTTCTAGGTTTTCTATTTGATTCCATTGTCTGTGCATCTGCTTTTGTTCTAGTACCATACAGTTTTAATTATTGGGGCTTTGTAGTATAGTTTAAAGTCTGGAAGTGTGATAGCTCCATCCCCCTTCTCTTTAGTCAGGAGGGCTTTGGTTATTTGTGTTGTTTTTTTTTTTTTTTGTGGCTTTATAAGAATTTCCTCAATATTTATTCTATTTCTTTGAAAAATGTTATTGACATTTTTATTGGAATGGCATTGAATCTGTACATTGCTTTTGGAAGGATGGCCATTTTGATAATGTTAATTCTTCCAATTTATGAGTAAGGGATGCCTTTCTATTTCTTTGTGTATTCTTCTATTTCTGTTAACAATGTTCTATAATTTTTTTGGTAGAAGTCCTTCTCTTTTGTTAGGTTTATTCCAGAATATTTGATTTTTTGATTTTAATTATAAAAGGCATGGTTTTCTTGATTTCTTCTACATCAAATTAAAGCAGTGCTATACAACAAAAGAGACATTAACCAAAACAAAGTGACACCCCATTAATTGGAAGAAAATTTTTGCACACAATATTAATGATAAGGGACTAATCACAAAGATTTACAAAGAGCTTTACAAAATTGTTTACAAAAATTAGTAAACAATCCAATCAAAAATAGGCAAAGAGCTAAAAAGACACTTTTCCAAAGAAGAAATGCAAATGGCCAACAGGTATATGAAAAATGCAACATCACTGTTGTCAGGGAAATGAAAATCAAAACCACAATGAGATACCACCTTTCACCAGTGAGATGGGCACATATTAAAAAAGCTAGCAACAACAGATGTTGACAGGGATGTGGAGAAAAAGGAACTCTCCTACACTGCTGGTGGGAATGCAAAATGGTCCAATCACTATGGAAAGCTGTGAGGAGCGTCCTCAGTCTACTAAAAATGGAGCTTCCATATGATCTAGCAGTTCCCCTCCTAGGTATCTAACCAAAGGATACAAAAACATTAATTCAGATTGACACCTGTACCCCTATGTTTGTTGCAGCACAATTTACAATAGGTAAGCTATGGAAACAACCCAAATGCCCCCAAAAAGATGACTGGATCAAGAAGATATGGTATATTTATACAATGGAATATTACTCAGTATTAAAAATAATAAACTTATGCCTTTCACAGCAACATGGATGGAGCTAGAAAGGCTTATGCTCAGTGAAATAAGCCAGAAAGAAAAAGAAAAATATTTAATGGTTTCACTTGTAGGAGGAATGTAGAGGAACCAAATAAGGGATCAGAGGAAAAACAGTAACTATAATAAAGCAAAAATATCATCAGGCAAATATCAACTAGAGACATTCTCTAGGGGAGGAGGAAGGAGAAGGATCAGGACAGAGGTAGGAAGAGCACAAGACACTGTGGTGGTAATACATGGGTGATTCGATGGTGGAAATTTCATGGGGTAAATTATACATTGTACAAATATGAAGGAGGATGTAATAAGTATATATTAAAACAATGTCCATAAGCAATAGAACATGTAACTATATAGTATATTCATAAAAGAAAATGTGGGTGTTTTAAAAATTATTATTACTTCAGTGTTTATAGTCTTTTCATAGATATATAATTTGTGATATTTTAAGCTATTAATATAGAAGTAGTTATTCTTCCATAAATTAGTTTCAAGAAACACCAGATATATGAGTCTTGTTATCTTCAAAAGCTGCCCCATTCACGTACATACATACAGAAACACACACAAAAAACCTACATTTTATCCCATGGTCCAAAATACAATTTTAGAAAATTTATAAATATCAGTTTTACTCCGTTGCTGGAGTCAACATTAGCCATTAATTAACCTAATGTAAGCCCAAAGGAATAAACATAGTAAATTGTGTACAATAAAACCATTAAAGCTGGTAAAATATGTTTAAAGTTTATGGAACCTACCTTAGAAACTATGTTAAGCTAAAGTGAGGCTTGAATTGTCTTAGTAAGAGTAGAACAGTCAGAAATAAAGAAAAAATCCCAAGAAGCCATGTCCCATGAGAACTAAAGTCAAGGAGGAGATAACTTTATGTTCTCATTTCAGTGTAAATATATGTAAGGGTGGAATCTGACATTTGCCAAGAAGAAGAAATAGAATAAATGACTATTCAAAAAATCAGCACTAGAGAAATTACATAAGGAAATACAAAATCTAGAAAATAACATTAAAAGTTCTTTTGAATTGGGGCTTGAAAACCCAGGCCAGTGCAGAAGATTGCTGAGTAGGGACTGAGAACATAACTTTGAGAAAAGTTATTTAAGTTCAGTGAATGTTCTTTTCTAATATGTCACAAAACATTTTCTTCTCTTCTCCTTTACTGTGGAGATTTCCTCAACTGCCAAATTTTTGGAAAAATTTAACTAGAGTATGGAGTTTGGGTACACAGAATTGAATATCCCTCTCTCTGCCACCAGCTACTAGGGATGGCATAATTAAATCTGAGATTTCTTTTCCCAGATATTGAATCTCTCTAATATTTAAAAGAAACAGCATCAGAAGACATAATAACTAAAAGTAAGCATAATAATACAATAACAATATTGAAGGAAAGAGGAAAATGCTGATAACACAAAACAAAAATGGGGACCAATAGAAATAGTGAAAGGTGCGTTCTATGTGATGAAATGGGGAAGTGTGGATAAGCTTGAGTACAACCAGAAGAAACTAAATATTGTTTCCAGGAAAACTTCCAAACTCTTTGCTAGTCTTGGAGGACTGAGCCATGGATATTTGCCACTGAGGGTGGTAGCTCATGGTGGGCACAGAGAAGAGAAAGACAGTAGTTACCAGAGTAATGGCTCTTCCAGTCAGTGAAGCAAGCCGGGCTCAGCATCACCTGCAGCACACACACCTGGGGCAGGGTCTGTTCAGTAGGGTTAAGTGTCCATCATTCAGAAATTAAACATGCACCAAATACTAATAAACCTAACACTACACATAAATCTCAGAAGCCTAGTTTTGAGTAAAAGTGGCCAAAGTATGCTGCAATGAATGAGCCCATATACATGAAAGTCTGAAAAATTCCATTCATGGAGATAGAAATAAGAACTGAGGTTGCCCAAAGGGGAAGGAAGATTGCTTCTAAGGGGACTCAATAATACTTCCTAGATTGATGAAAATATTGTATTTTAATCAATATTTAATATATTGTGATGAAGTTACATAGGTATATGTGTGTATCAAAACATATAATGTTCTTAATTCCAAACATAACATGGGTACACCCATATTTCAGTTTACTAGATGAGGATGTGACAGGAGATACTGATATCAATTCTCTTTCCTCTCTCAGTATATTTTATGAAAGTTAAAATGCATTGAAGTGTATATCTGTTTCCGAGTGTGACACATTAGTAGCTATTATTTATTTTTTTTCTGGTCTAACTGAAACTTCACACAGTTCATACTCTGTTGGAGTGACCGATATATAATTATGCCTCAAACTGGATGCATTTCAACTGACTGACATTACTTATTTCTAAATCACCTAATCCCAATTTGTAGTTATTCACAAGGTGCCCTATTTTATTTCATTCACTACATACCCACTTAGCTACTGGACATATAGAACCCCTCCTGCATTTGGTTGTAGCTTCCTCTGCTTCTCTCCTCCCCTGAAATTTTAACTGACTGGTAAATCCAGCTATCTCAGTCATGCAGAAGTCCAAGGACTAATTTCAGCAGGATGCCAGATAAATGTGCTCTCAATATGTCAGTGGTTACTCATTAACAAGGAAACGAGGTAAAGGGAAGTATCTACTTGAGTAGCTGTTGGTGGGAAGGATAGAATTAAGTTTAAGAAAGGACAAAATGGTGTTGTCCAGAATATATAGCAACAAAGAAACCCTGTCTTTTTAAGCCTAGGTTAAATAAAAAAAAAATCTAGTTGGAGAGGATGGTTATTAAGGTAAAACAGTCAGGGACACAGAACTAGAAGAAACAGCGTGATAACCCTTCAGAAAACAATTTTATTAAAAATACTGGGAATTAGGATACCTGAAAAGAAAAGGGTGCTCTTGGGATTATTAAGTAGATTTTAAATGCTTTTGAAGACATAGAAGAGCAGTTGCAATGGTGCAATGGATGACATGGCTTAGCTGATACTGGATCTGTTTTTTTGACATAAGGAAAACAAATAAGGATCAAGAAAAGGAATAAGAACAATAATAATAACAATAACATCAATAAAGACACAGAAACCAAAAATGAGGAGACAAGGACAGACTGGGGACACCTGGTGGGGAGGGGAGGGGGAGGGTTG
>JAGFMF010011799.1:3598388-3648079 GCA_019455555.1 Galemys pyrenaicus | reverse complement strand
GACTGGGGACACCTGGTGGGGAGGGGAGGGGGAGGGTTGAGGGAAGATGGGAGCACGAGGGACTGAGGTGATGATGCACTGGTGAGATGGTGATGGGGAGTACATGGGGATTACAGTTAATGGCAAGTATATGTAAATTTTAAAATATTTTAATAAAAGAAAAAAAAAGACACCAAAAATGAGGAGACAAGGACAGACTGGGGACACCTGGTGGGGAGGGGCGGGGGAGGGTTGAGGGAAGAGGGGAGCACGAGGGACTGAGGTGATGGTGCACTGGTGAGATGGTGATGGGGAGTACATGGGGATTATAAATGATGGCAAGTATATGTAAATTTTAAAAAAAATTATATTATTAAAAAAAAAAGAAAGTGACAAAAAGCTGTATATTTAAAACAGCCTTTTCTATAGTACTCAGTGTGGCACTCATGTAACAGACTATGACATAAATTATTAAGCCACATTGCTATTTTTTGAAATGTATTTAATCATCCAAGATAAAAAATAAAATTTTCCTTCTACATTTACATCCATTTCCAACTAACTGAGTCTTCGAGTCCTCTTTTGAGTTTCTTCTCAGATCTTCTCCTAAATTATCCCATCACCACAATCTTTATTTAGAACTGATTCATGTTTCATAAGGTCTATTAAAAAGGTCTCTTCTTTTACTGAATGTAATATTACATCTTTCCAGTGATGATGAAGATGCCACTTTGCCTTTTGGGGAAAAAAAAAAACAAAGAACATGTACGTACTTGTGCTCACTTTTATGAGAAAGAGTGAAACTATATTTTTCAGCGTTTGTTTTGCAGTATGCATGATGCACCCGGAGCAATGAGCTGTTGCATGAAGACCTGTTTTGTGCGTGTTGTGTATTTATCATATTATTCCTGCTTATGCTATATGTTGTGTTATTTTAGGTTTTATATATTGTTTGGTATGCCTTGGTAGGTTGCTTTTTTGGTCTGAGAATGCTCAACATTTTTTCCATATAATTTAACAATTTAACAATTTAAGCCATTTCAGGTTTGATAGGAACATTTAACTATTATATAGTGGGAAAGTCTGAACCTAAAAAATTGTGTCTTGGAAATTGATAGGTTCTATTTAAAGCAGTTTTGATTTTGAAGTTCTAAAGGTCCCAACAGTGGGAGGGTAAAAACCTATGTTGACTCTGCTGTCCCATCATAGCCAATTTTCCTTTGAAACATTAGCGCTGTCTGGATGTGTAAAGGAATTAGAAAAGAAGGGGAGAAAGTAGAATTGACAGCTTCAGATAAGATCACCGAGCCTCCCTGAGAGCATCTCCCAAAATGCCTTCTAGAAATGTGTTTCACTTTGTTTCTATCTTCTGACATTACTTTTCTGTTTTATTTCATTTTCATTTGGAGACTGTCCGTGCAATATTGACAAAACAACTCATGATACCTAAGTTGTACTGCTTCAGAAGCATGGGGTTGCAAGCTTATCTGCATCAACAAAAATGTGTGTGAAGTACAGGAGAAACTATAATGTTTCAGGAAATGTGTATTGTTCTAGTAAAGGCACACAGCATATCAAAGTTAGGACCCTATGAACAAGTTTGGATGAATAGTATTTTAATTCCTAGAATCAGGTTATGTGATTTCATTTTAGGCAACTATGTTTCTTTGGGTTTTGAAAGAATGGCTGAAATTGGTTTTGTAAATCCGACTAATTCATGGAAAGAAAAAACTTTCATCTTCCTATAGACTAGTCTCGTACAGTCTATGTTACATGTGACAGTGTTGTAAGTAGCTAATAATTACTGTATGTAGAAAGTCATATAATTATATTCCCTAAAAGAAAAGGCAAGCTCTTACAGTATTTATATTTTAAGATTTGTAAACTCTAATTTATAATGGTATCTATTACAAGAGTTATAAGGTTAAGCAAGTTAGTAAATGTAAATGCTAGTATTACCTGATAGTGGTATATTCTTCATAGTAACATTAGAAAATCAATAATAACAATGTACTTAAAATAATGACAATCATCAGAGGGTCTAAAAATAGAACAATTCATAAAACCAAATTTCACAGTTTATGAAACAAAAATTTCCTGACTTTATTTTAAGCAAGTGTTTTAAATTTCTTTAGACATAGTCTTACTATCTCAATCTGAGATGCAATTTAATATACAACTAAAATACATAATGTATTTCTCTCTGTCAAAAGATAAACTGAGGTATATTAAAAGTTTTAAGAGTTTATTCGACCAAGAATAGTTAAAATCAGGTAGTGGCAAACCAGAAGAGGTTAGGGGTGCTCCACCCTTCCTGTACCCCCACCCCTCAGAACAAGAGCCAAGGAAAGGCTTACAAGTTCAGAAGCAGAAAAAGGGAAATTACTTGATGTAGTATAGCTTGAAATGATGCTGTTCAGAGCATTTTCATTTCATCACCTTGAGGCATCTACAGGTTTGTGTTCCTGTTTACTTATTTAGGCCTCCATGGCTTTAGAGCCATCTTATGGCCTCCTTGTTTAATTAATTTAACAATTCTCTTTAAAAATTAAACTTACCTAAAGTGAATACTTGAAGTTTTATAAAGCTGTAGACTTCTTTCTTTTCCTCTTTAGTACAATGCCTATAGCAATTTATTCCTTAGAGAAGCATAAGAACTTCTAGCAAGTTAACAAATCAAATACAGTACCACTTAGGGCTTCCCTAGAGAATTTGTCTTGCAGTTTTGGGGAGTAACTTTCACATAAAATTACTCTGCAGTTCATACTCAGAACTTAGAAGTTTTATGTACCCAAGTGGCCTACATTTCTCTTTATAAGTTAATCTTCCTAAGTTTTCAATGAGTATTTGAATTTGCTATTTCAGTTTCTGAGGTCCAGTGTTATTCTCAGCATGCTGTTTTTGGTGCTTTATCCCTTATTTATTCTGCCTATGAAAGTCTTCTATCTTCTTGTAGCCTATCCTATTCTTAATCACATGGAAAATTTTGCTTTCCATCAGGGAAGATGTCTTCCACTCCATTTCATTGCACTTTGAATATAACTTCATTATGTGAAAATCATTGTTTTTGTATTTTTTATTTTTGTATGTGATTTTCTACTTGACTGGTAACTACTTGTTGAAAGAAATGGGTCACATTTAAATATTTTTTGTATATTTTTTGAAACTAGTAAAACTTTTCATATATTAGGAGCTAGTGGCAAAGAAAACTATGAAATATTAATTTTATTTACCAGATTTCAAATTTTATCTTGGTTCATTGATGTCAGAAATAAAGGTTCAATTTCCCATCTCTGTTGAAATTGGATGTGATCTGGTAAACTCATTGGTTGAGAAGGAATTCTGTGAGGGTTCTTTTCAAGTGTCTGACTCAACTGAGATGAGCATGAACATTTTTTGGTTCTTGTGTCTTTTATGCTTTTTATTACAATGGCAACTCAGATGTAATAACCAGGACTTCAGCAACCATCTAGACCTGGAGACTAGAAGCCATATGATAACATGGTAAAATGGCTATTGGTTGAAAGTGCCATATCCAAGACAACATAAAGCTCATGTAGCGGATAAGAGCGGTTACGTTCATTGCTTTTGACATGAGGAAATAAATCAGGTAGGGTACCTGATTTATGGTAGAGGATTATTAGTACTTCGGTAGTAGTCATGGTAACATACATGTGAGAGGTGTGAGCCTATACTCTAAAGCAAATACAGTGTTGTAAACCAATATTACATCAATAAAAAATAGTACAATTAAGAGTAAAGAAATCCTTCCATGTTTCAACCATATATATTTGGCATTCTGTTATTTTTTAATATTCTTTTTTATTTATTTATGTATACAAGAACTGGGGTGTAGGACAGATGTGTGGGGGGCTGAGAGGATTCATCAGAGACAGAGTGGGGAGCAGAATGGGTGGATTGATTGAAATACACTGCTGAGGTGAGCAGAAAGACCAGACAGGAGATGTCTGCTGCGCCAGGTGGGTTAGCTCCCTGGTGGGGGTGGAACTGATGCTGCAATGGTTGGCCATAGCTTTATAACACTGAGACTTGAACCCCTGCACCACCAGGAGGGCCCCTATTCTTTTATTCTTAAATACCCAATACAATTTCTAAATGGCACAAAACCAAATTATAAACAGAAACAAAAAATGTTGTTAAATGTGACATTTTTATTCTTTGTGTGTGTGTGTGTCAAATTAAAAGAAAAAGGCATTATGACAGCAATGGTACTGTTATTTAGTACTTAATCCTCACCAGTTTAACAAAATGGCAACAAAAATTAACAAAACATCCATGAAAGCATTAACATTGTGCAGTGTGAGATAGGAGATATAGCTTGACAGTCTTGATGATAAATTTTTGGAAATTATTTCCTTTAGTTTGCACAACACTATCTTCAGCAGTGACAATTCCTAACCATATGACTTTTTTTTAGTATTCCTCTTTGAATCCTGTTTTTCTGTATTCCTTTAAATGCTGTGTCCTTTCAGAGATACATTCATCATCTATGTCATTTGTTATACTCTTCCTGGGTGAATTTCTCAGCTGCTAAAATATCAATTACTTAATTTATGGATTTACATTCAAGGATCTGTGTGTCTAATTCATTAAGGAACATTATTTAGGAATTTTAAAATCAGCATGGTTACAAAGATCTCTTTTTTTCTACTCTCAATCTCTGTCCCCTCCTCTTCAATTTGCTTCTCCTATTTTACCCACCCCCCATTTTGATTATTTGTGTCATTTCCTTATCTAAACTAGAATCCTAATCACTAGCATTTTTGCTTCTATAGTTAACCAGTCAATTACCAATTGCTACCTCAGAAATGATAACTGAATACTTTCTCCACATCTAATCATCTTAGAATTAGATTTTTCATCATTGAAACTGTCTTATTATCAACTTCCTGCCACCTATTCCTGCCTCCACTCAGAACCCATGGCATCAATCTTAATTATGTTTCAAAAAATAAAACAAAATAAACTCAAAATATGGTCACAGTTTATTAGCTACACATTGCCTACAAACCAGCATTCAGGTTTTCTGTTATGTCATCAAAGATTCACCATAGTGTATCTTCAGTGATGGGTTCTAAGCTGAGTTTCCTCAAAACTGGGCCCTTTCATCTTCTTGCGAATTGTTTTTTTTTTTTTTTTTTTTTTTCTNCTTTCATCTTCTTGCGAATTGTTTTTTTTTTTTTTTTTTTTTTCATAATCCAAATTAAGACTCTACATTGGTTCCTCTGCAATGCCATAATCAATTCTGCAAAACTGGTTATTTTCTTTTCTATGGTACCATTAACTCGAGGATAAACCTGTAACACTATATAGCACATAATTTATGAATGATTAATTTATAAAATTGGCTTACATGCGAAGGTTGAGATAATTGAGGACATGGACTTTTATAATGTATTATTCTTCATATTTCCCTGATACTTAAAATAAGATGCAGAACATACTAATTTTCTTTATCTGTTCTCATTTTCTTCATAAAGAATAAAATAGAAATGTGATCAACCTTTAGATTTATAGAACAGGTACTCTGCAGTAGTTAGCAAAAATGTAAATTAGCTTTTGAAAGAGATTTTAGAAGAAAGAATTTTCTTGGCAAACTATAACAAATAATGGACACATGTTGTGGACATATGCTTTTGAGTGACCCTTTTGAAGCTACTGATTAGCTTTATTATGACAAAATTATGTTTATTATCTATGTTTGGTGACTTTAAGGCTAAAGCCCAATGCTCTTAGAAACATCAAAAAAAAAAAAAATTGAACGGGCTCAGTTTCTGTGATTGGTAGAACATTTCACTGTCCATGATTTTAAAGTGGGTCTTTTAATCTTAGTTTCAAAGTTTGAAGAGGTTGATCTGTACATTTCTCTTTTGTCTGCCCTGATTGTATTGTACATAAAAAAAAAAAAAACCTACATTTTTAGCTTTGAAGTCTAGAATCCTGATATAGTTGATGAAGAGGATAAGAGAAAAGGGTTATGTTTCCATTTACAGAACAGCCTGACCTGATTTGAAGCTTTGAATGTGAAAGAGATAATTTTTAATCCCTGTTAATACCATTTGGATGACTAGGACACTGTACCTCCAAAAATTAAACTAACAAAATTTTACAAAAGAGTAATAGCAATTACCCACACTTACCCTTTTAATCATGCCAAGTATCTGATATAGCTACTAAGAAAAAAGCCAGGATACTGGTAAATCCTATGCCCCTTCCCCTTGTTGGTAGCTACTCTATAAAATTTAATGATTTCCTCAATAATTTTCCTGCCCTTTCTTTACTAAGAAAGTTCATGATATATGGGCCTCCCTGGTGGCACATTGGGTTAAGCAACACACTATGAAGCATCCTCAGTCACTGTAGCACGAGTTCAATCTCTGGCCAGGGAGTGACCCAAATGGCAGGACAGACCTCTCCTACCTTGCCCACTGCTCCCCTTAGCAGTGTGGTTCAGTCGATCTGCCTGTTCTGTGCCCCACTCTGTCTCTGGTGAATCTTCTCACTCCCCACACCTCTGGCCTGCACCTCAGTTATTGTATGCATAAATCAATAAATCTTTAAAAAAAAGAAAGTTCATGATATAAAATGAAATCGAGAAATAAAATATACTAAAATATTCAAAAAGATTATGTTATTCTTATATTTAGCTTGATAATAATATGATTTCTTTTAAGGAAACAGCCCATTTTACAAATTGGTACCTTTTACTAAAATAACACTTGTTGTCCCAGAATGATTATTATCTATTTTTACAAAAGTTACTACTATATATAATGTATGTAATATACACATTATATTATATATTATATATATATATCAACACCTATGCTATACTAGCTGAGGGGTGAAATGACCATTGGTCTAGCATTACTTGTAATATCTACTATCATAAATTCCTATCCCCCAAATTTAACTATTGAAGATAAAGGAACAAAGAAAATAAATGATCATTATCCTTATGTTTGAGAAATATAATACATTGCTTGCATTGTTCAAACCAGTTATAATGCTTAGTTATGAAAATATGTAAATAAAATTTTATTTTTATCACATAATAGCATGTATTATGAGTGTCAAATATACCTTGTTTTGTGTGTTTTAAGAATCAATGTATTTTGTAAACACATGTATTTAGCTTAGAATGCTGCTTATATGAAAAAGCATGTAAGTTATAATCTTCAACAAATGCCAAAATATACAGTTTAATATATTAATTTTAGATTTTGTTTTTATTAGTATAAAACTATACTTCTTGTCATCTTCGATATTGGTCCAATGAATTAAATTTTGTCTTATTTGAGTAGTGTAAGTCTTCCTTATTAAAATTTTACAGATTGATAGTCTGAGTAAAGGAAAAGTCAGTGGTCAGACCATGAATAAACAGATCTCTGACCCACAATTTTTCACAAATAGCACACAAAGAAATACCACTATGCACAACAACCACTAGAAGCCATCATTCCATAACCCCTGTAGCAAGTGGTCCCAAAGGACCAGGACTTGATGAGTTACTGACAGCTTTCATCATTTTTACCCCACATCCAACGTAGGACCAACTAGACAAAGCCATATATGCTCTACTAACAAATTACTTAGGAAACCCTGATTTTAGTTAGGCCACCCACAGTTTTCTTATATCCCTAGCTTCTGGTTAGGTTATATTTGAAGCCTTCTCTTTTGTCCTACTATAAATTGTCCCACTCTACTCTCTTCCTTTGAATCTCCAATAAATGCAAATGATGGTACTTGTCATCTAGGTCATCTTCATTTATTTATATAGGATAATTTAAATCTCATTTCTACTGTTTCATCAGTTTAGATAACTATTGTAATAAGTTCTGTTGTTTGTGTACATCTGTGAGTATTAGTATTGCTTTATAAGCTTTTCATTTATATAATATACGATTATCCTTCTTAAAATTTTTCAGCCCTTTTTATGTTTTACAGACTCTCCATATCAGTACAGTAGTTGATTCTAACTACAATATAACACTTGAACCTATAAATATATTGTTATGGTATAAAGGAAATCAGCCCATATTCCTCTGGTTTCTTCTAGAATAGAAGATAAACAAATAAATATTATATACATTGATAAGAGGAAGAAGCCAAGAGATTTTTAATAATTTATATACTTCCTGTCTACATGGGGGAGAATTAACATTTTAGTTGTTTATGTGACATCAGATACCATTTAAATAGCTTAGCTGAAACAAGGGAGGTTTAGGGGAAAATATAGTTAGGCCAGTTGGCGGGGAAGTACAACAAACAAAAGTTACACAGATTTAGTTCTGCCTTTGCCATGGACAAAGAGATAGGAGATAAGTTCCTAATGGGAGAGACCTTTACAGAAAAGTATACATAAATATCTAAAACATTTCTCCCATTAATTAAACCTCTTGCCAAATAAACACATTTTGGGGTGGCAGAATTTTGTACACCTACATTAATCTAATTATGGACATTTAGATTTTCCCCCTTTTTTGGCTATTTTGGTTACAAATACATATCCATAAAATGAAAAATACAGTGAAAGGGGCACCATTTTCCCCACCCCATTTACACGCAGCTGCCTTGTATTACACATCCCAGTGTGCCATGCGCTGCACTGCCTGAGCCGGGGAGCTGCTGGAAACAGGGGCAGAGCTGAGTGACTGGGTGCCTCTGTATAACACAGAAGACGGCGATCTGTCTGCCTTGCTTTTGAGGTCCTACTTGTGTCCGAGTACTTTGGGAATAGGATGTGGAGGAAACACATGGAGGAGAGCTGTGTAAAGATTCTTGGAAGAGATACATGAAAGAGAAATGTAGGTGAGAAAACATATGGGGAGGTTGCTCCTAGTCCTTGACAGAGACAATAGCAGCCATTGTCCTGACTTCATGGTGGGTTATTTGGTACATTTTGAACTCTGAATCTCTCCTTCATTTCCAACTCTTTGGGATCTTCTTACTCCCTTTCTGTGGTTCCCCATCAGAAGGTACCTTAGATTTGTGACAAGCTCTTGGGTCTTAATGGCCCCACTTTGGGCTAACCCGGTTTGGCTAGGCATTAGCCCATGAAGGGATGTGTGATTTGAGGAATTTTATTAGGAATGTATTATTAAGAATATTCTCCTCTTTTTCACATCAATTCTGTTAACAATCTTTTGCACTAAGAGTCTGCTTCCTTTGCCTTTATGTGGCATATGTCTGGAACCCTTTAAAAACTTCCTGTCATCTATTTCTCCACTCATAGCCATGGGACATGGCATTATATATATCCCTTAATAATTTGAAAGTCTCTGGGTGCCACTCAGTTATGCACTAACATTATCAGTATTGCTTCTGTAAATTCCTTGTACCTGTGTTCTTTTTCACATTTCATGTGTGTGAAGATATCCACACTTAATAGTGAAGTCGCTAGATCTTAGAATCTAGGCTCCTTTACCTTCAGTAATATTGTAAACACTCTTAAAATAATTTTATCTATTTAACCTAAGGTCAATTATGTATGTTACTTATATCCTCAGTCTTTTTAATTTTTGTGTTAAATTATAGACCACTGTCCTTTTCCTTTGAATTTCCCTAAGGAAACTAGTCATCAGTTCACAAGTTTGTTAGCAATTCACACTTCCTCTGGAAGAAGTAAGTTGATCATTTCCTATGACACATTTATCTTATTCTTACTGGCTTATAAAAGAAGTGTCAGTGAACAAAGTAAACAAGCAAGAAAGATTTTTTTTTAAGACTATTGTTATAGGGAAGTGACATTAAAATCAATTCCACTAAAAAAAAAAAAGTACTTTTCAAAATAGAATGAGCTAAGTCCTTACTAGTGGCCTAGGGGTTAAGTCTCAGGGTTACCAACACTGTGGCCTGAGTTCAATCCCAGTCAGGGAGATGACCCACATATGGTGCAGCAGAACTCTCCTGTCTCACCTGCTACTTCCCTTAGCAGTATATTTAAGTAAATCCACCTGCTTTGCTCCCCAGTCTGTCTGGTGAATCCTCCCACTCTCACATCTCTGCCCTACACCCTAGTTTTTCTATGCAAAAATAAATAAAATCTTTTTAAAAAGGATTATCATTAAAAAATAAACAAAATAAACTAGAATGGGCAGGTGGAAAAAGTACTGGAGGGTGTTGGGGTGAGGTTGGTCAATGTAATTAGACCCTCAGTATTTACTAATTGGTACTTTTAGAAATCAGGTTTCCACCTTCCCCCAATGACTAAAGATTGAAGAGGTGCTTTCTCCATGGATAATTACATTACCAAAGGATTTTTCTCAGTCCTTGAGAAGATATTCTTGGATTGTAGAAATGGAAGAGGAATGGGGAAGATATGCAATGTAAGTAAATGCTCTAAGGAAAGGGAGTTTAAAGGCCTATAATCAAGAAAAAAAAAATCTGTCTACATTTTTGTCAAGTTGAAGGAAATCTTAAGGCCATTGTGGTGTTGTGATAGATTTTTAAAGTTTCTATACACAAATCCATTTCAAGTTTCTTTTAATCATATTTATGATGTCTTTACTGCAGAAATTCCATGTTTTAATGAGTCAGATTTTTCAATGTTTTCTTCAGTCATTAGTGTATGTTTTTATTTCAGCAGTAGAGAAATTTTAGACAAGGTCACCTTGGAAAGGTTTTCAGATCTATACAGAGTATACTCATGGAGGTAAACTAAAAAGTGAAAAAATATGTAATATTATTGTTTCTGGACTTTAAGCTAATGTATACTTATCTGTTTCCCAGAAACTTGTTTATTCAGTGTAAATACAATAGCTGTTGTTTGTGTCAAGTTTACTCTACTTTTCTATTTGGTATGTCCATGTAACTGAGAGGAAACTCCAGTACTTTGAAAAGAGCAAAGATCACTTTTGTGGTGGTTATTTTATAACATGATAGCAACAGTAATACAGCGATTCTATAATTGGTTGCTTGCTTTTTGTTACCACAATCATGGGCCTAGACATGTGCATAGACATGGGTATGGATTAGGGATCAGTTTTAAAGGTGTTTCTGTGCCAGTAGGAAGCAGTTCTGTGGGTTGCCACATCTAGAACTCTGTTATTGTTGCGAAGAGTTGAGAAACTGTCTTTGAGGCAGAACTTCTCTTATCAGTTCTGGGTTTGGCCATCAACCACCACAGCTTCATAGAAAAGTGACTTTGGTATAGCAAAAGAGAAAGGAACAATTTATTCTGACCAACATCAGGGTAGAAGGAGAGGGAGATAGCAGGGTAAAGGGAAAAGGAGTAGGTCCAGTTATCTACTAATAGTATGCGGTAGCTATAGGCTCTGGAAGGGTGGGGCAATGCCTTACTGCTGCTGTGGGCAGCTACCTTCCACAGCAGCTTCTGAGAAAAAGAGAGTAGGATCCCACATGCCCTCCTTTTTTCAAAGGCTCACAACATGGCCGTTGAGTTTCACTCCCTTCTTAGAAGCTCCCTTGCTCAGGACGTTAAGGTCAGAGTTTAGACAGTGGCACTGCACAACTTCACCTTCTCCAGTGTGCGTTTTGCTAGTTGTCAGGTGGCCAAATCCAGCCCTTCACTGAGCCAGTCACCTGAGGGCCCAGAGATACAAAGCTCAGCTGCCCCCAGCCTCTTTAGCATTTCTTGTGCCTATGAAGATTCTGACCCTGAGGAAACACAGTTTCAAAGCCAACTCTCCACAAATTGTACTGCAAGGGTGTCGCTGTTCTGTGTAACTTCACATTGGATCAAAGTTTACCAGTGCCTGCTCACAAAGAAATGGCATCCTTATCTCTATCTGATAGTTATCATTTTTTGAGTTCCTGTGAACCACTACTATCTCCTTCAGTTGTGTAAATTTGTGGCAAATTTTCTGTAATTATCCTAACCCTTCTGTATCTTTATGATTATCCCTGCAATATTCAATGTTCCTCTGGTCCAAAATGTGTTCTTTTTTCTTTTTAAAGAGGCTAGATCACTCCTTAACAAATATTTCCTATAAATTCTTTGTTAATTCTAACTAATTCAGAGTTGCATGTAGCAAAAATTTACTCAAGTTTGTGCATTTGGAAGTTTTTCTTCAGTAACAACTAGTAATTATGCAATATTTTGCCTATAAAAATATCATGCTATTTAAAAGATTGGGAATGGATTTAAATATTTTAAATATTTTTACTTTTCTAAAAGTAATTTTAGAATTAATAATTTTTTTCTTTGAGACTACTATGCTTATTTGTTGACTGTCTATTACTTTCTATTTGTATACATTATCATGTAAATTTATTTTCATAATTATAAAATCACCTATAAATCCAATGGCCCCACGCATGCATAATACTGAGTTTAAAAAAATGCTCCTTATTCAAATGTTAGAATTCTCTCTGAAAACAAAGCTAGCAATTTAGAAAATGTGTCTCTATGCTATATATGCACTGATGCCTACAGGAAGCTGAAATATTATAGAAACCTACCTCAAATACTTTTTCTACAAGTATGTCTCATTATCATCACTGTATTTAATTGCCATTCTCCTTTATCTTACTGCTTTTCAATTGTCAGGAGGCTCGATTCAGGTTCAATAAGCCTTTGATTCAATAAGGCAAAAATGGGAAAAGAAACTGTCAATATAATGGCTTAAAAAAAGCTCAGTGTCTATTGCTTAAAACAGTACTATCCACAATACAGGATTTTTTTTTTGGACTTTAGATATCTTTGTATCTGGCTTTCCTTTAAGACAATAGCTTGACACATGAAAAACTCTCTATATCCTATTTTATCCAGTGAATATAAACCTCCTTATAATGGACCTTATTTATAATATTTTATTCAATGGAAGGTTTTAAAGGTTCACCCTCAATCACACATAAGTGTGGGATGGCTATTTGCTGGATCCACTGCAAGAAGTCCTTGGTTAAACATATTTCTCTTTGTCTGAGAATCAAGGGAAAGACCTTGAAGTTGCTCTACATTTTTGTTATGGAAGAGATAAAAATTAAAATAACAATCTGAGAAGAAATTCAAAATACTATTTCATCAATATCATTAAAGAGAAAAATGCACATACAATGTAATGCATTTGTTTCCAATGTACAGTTTGATATATTGTGATGAATGTAGACTCTCAAGTAACCACCACCACCACAATCAGGATATAAAATATTTCATAACTCTGTTGCAAAGTGATAGCCATAGAAAAGGGTTCGCTGCCTCACACAAAGTAGGGTAGAACTGAGCAGTGGGGAGATGCCAGAGAAGACAGGGAAAAGGAAAGAAAGGGATTCTAGAAGACTGGGAGGAGGCACCTGAATCAGAGAGACATGCGAAGAAGCTGTGCTTGCTCTTGGCCTTGGTCTTGTGCCAGGGACTTGGAGACATGAAGGAGATCACTGAAAGACAGAGACATGGGTGAGAGATCCCTGGGGAGGCTGACAATGCAGACTTTATCTTGACTTGGGTTTTGATTTTGCTCTTTTCCTTCCAGACTTGCCTGGCCCCTTTTGCCTCTTTCCTATGGGTCCTTATTAGAAGGTGCCTTATACTTGGGACAGGCATTTTGCATTTAGACCTCAGCAGTCCTGCTTTGGGCCAACCTTACACATGAGAGGATGGGTAATTTTGGTGTTTTATTGGAAATTATTTTACCTATATTCTTTCTCTTCTCTCTATCACACACTAATTGTATTAAAGTTCCTTTCCACTGAGTCTTATGCACTAGAGTATGTTTTGTCTTCATGCAGCAGATGGCAGAACCCATTTAGGCAGGTTTGGGGGGCCTGGGTTCCTCTCACCCTGCACTGTAACAACTCCAGAGAGTTTTCCATGCCCATTTGCAATCAACATCCTCCCAAGCCCCACTTCTGGCTCTGCTTCCCCTGAATTATATCAATACAAACTAATTGTTTTCATTTCTGCTCTAACACACAAGTTAAATTTTACAGTACAGTCGCTTGTGTTTGACTTCAATTACAAAGATTTTAGTGGATCATACATGTTGTGCCTATGTAAGTGGCTTATCACTTTTGATTCCTGAATTGCATATCATTGTATGATTATACCACAAATTGTTTATACATTCTTGTCTCCACTTTGGGCCAATACACATAAGATTGTTATAATTATTTAAGTATAAGAATTTCCATGAATATAGGCTTTAACTTTCCTGAGTAAATGTCTACTGTGTCACATAGTACACATGCAAATGTATGTGAAACTGGTTTCTAAATTTGTGTCTGACCATTTTATATTTTGAACATCAGTGAATGAAAAATTTAATTGCTTCTCAACATTCAGGTCAATACTGACTATTTGTAGTCCTTTAATTTTGACCATTTTAGTGTGTGTTCAGTGATTTTAACTTAACTTTTCCTAACCATAATGCTTACATAGCTCTGTTTTTAGAAGTAGTTATTCAAATATTTTTATTAATTTATGTACAGTAAAAAATCCTCATAATATCTCTTGTTCTCTTTTTGAATGGGATTGTTTGCTTTATTATTTTTGAGCTATAGAATGTGTACATGTGAATGATATCAATCTTTCAGCTAAAAGAAATATTATAAATGCCTGCCTTTTAAGTTTCTTAATAGTGTCTTTAAGGAGCCTAAGTATAAGTTTTATTGCCATTTATGAATTGCATACTATTTAGGAATCTGCTAAGCCTATTCTGCAACAAGAAGAAGTTTTATAATTTTGATAGACTATATTTCCAATCCTAGTGCTCTGTTGTCAATCATAGAAAACTTTCCATGTTTTATTTTTAAGTAGATGTTGGCTACTTTTTCTTGGTAGATGCCTTTTTCTAACCCCATAGTTTTCCAAGACTATTTCTCATAAATGAATTTATAATTTTGACAAATGTTTTTTCTTCATAAGTTGTAATAATCATAATTTTCTTCTTTATTCTGTTAATGTAGTACATTAAATTGATTTGGTTCTCTAATGTCAAACTGACCTTTATTTGGTAGGATAAATTCATTTGACTAGATTCAATTTGGTATTATTTTGCTAAGAATATTTGAATCATATACAGAAGAGAGTTAGCTTATAATTTTCTTTTCTTATTAATCTTTGCCTGGTTTTGGTATTAGGGTAATGCTGACTTAATAATAGAAGTTAAGGAATATTCTGTCTTCTTCTGAAAGATTTTTTTGTAAGATTGCTGTTATCTCTTTCTTAATATTTTTATAGTATTATTTAGAAAAGTCATTTGTTTGGGGTTAGCTATATGCCAAGGTTTTTCATTGTGAATTTAATATATTTTAAGTTTTTGTGATTTACATTTAATCCTGAGTAACTTTTGTAATTGAGCTTTTAAAAAAAATGTTTCCATTTCATCTAGGTTCTCGAGTTCTCAGGTTTGAAATCCCTGATATTTTCTGTTTAAATATATTATCCTGCTATTTACCTGACTTTTTATGACTGCTCATTACTACTTATATTTTGTTTTTGTTGCGTGTTTTGTTTTTATCTTTATCATGAATTTATTTTTAATGCTTTCTAATTATTCTTTAGTTATCTGTATAATTTATAGTGATGTTCCATCTTTGATTCTTGATGTGATCATTTATATCTTCTCTATTTTATTTTTCTTAGTCCTCAGATAGATATTTCTCAATGTAATCAGTCTCTTAATAAAACAGGCATTGATCTCAGTGGTTTTCTCTTTTGTCAACTTTCTAGTTTGCAATTTCTAATATTTAATTTATTTTTCATTTCTTCTACCAATTATAGTTTGATTTGTGCTTCCTATTCTAGTTTGATATGGCAGATTCTTGGATCACTGAATAAAGCTTTCATATAAATATCCCTGTAAGCACTGTGTTAGTTTTATCTTGCAAGTTTTTTATAGTTTGTGTTTTATTGTCACTTCATCAAATTTTCTAATATTACCAGACATTTCTTATTTGACTCATAGGTTTTCTTATAAGTGTCATTTCCTATTTCCAAATATTTAAGAATCTTCTAGATTTCCTTTGTTATAAACATATTTATAATTTAACCCTAGTTTTGTCTAACTTTATTGAGACTTATTTCATGAACCAGTATATATCTTAGTGAATCCTCCATGTACACGTGGAATAATTGGTCATTATAGTTGCATATAATGACCTAAAATATTAATCAGGTCAATTTTGGTTGATAGTACTGTTTAGGTCTTATATTTTCCTACTAAATTTGTATTATTGTTTTTTTAAGTATGGAAAGTATCATAATCTCCAATAATAATTGCATATTTATTTTTCAGTACTGTCAGTTTTGCTTTCTTACATTGACACTATTATGAAGGGAATACACATTTAGAGCTGTTATTTCTTTTTTTAGTAATTGATATCTAAACATAATAAAAGGTATTTCTGTATCCTTAATACTCACTTTTCTGATATTTATTTGAAATGATTCTTATGAAGCAATTCCAGCTTTCTTGTTAGTGCTTGTATCAAATATTATTTCATGTCACCCTTTTTATTTCTTATTCTCTTAAAATTCTTTCCTTTAAAGCATGTTTCCTATAATACACAGAGATGATCTTGTTTTAAAAAAAATCCTATCATATATAATTTTACCTTTGGAATTGCATTCTACTATCTTGCTATTTGTTTTCCATTTATTCCATTTTGTTCTTTATTCTTTTCCTGTCATTCTTTGAGTACAATCTTTTTGACTTCACTATTGGATAGTCTGATTTGTTGTTTATTTTTAATGTTTTTCCCCTGAAATATATTTTATTCATAACTTTGTAAAAAGGCATGTATTTTTTTTAATTTCCTAAAGTTTACGATAATTATTTTAATTAAGAATATTATATCTAAATAATATTCTGTTCTATGTAAAACAATAACATTTAAGCAATAGTATGAAAACATGTTAGTGACACTGTACCATTTCTTGTACTATTGTCATTATATCTTTTACCATGTAACAGCTTTAGAGGCCACTTTGCCTACCACAGTACCATCCTACTTTGTTTAATATGCTAGGATTTTTCTTCCCATAAAAAATTCTTCAATAAGATGACATGTGATCATTTAACAGTTTAAATAAGTATGATTCCCAAACTAAACTAACACTTCCTTAATAAATCAAAGTGGAATTGACTTTTTCCTGACATGTCACTTTTCACTTTATGATTAACCTCTTGTTCCATTTTGCCATGACATTCAAAATTAAAACTATTATAATGAACTAAGGGCATTGCCCTATTCCAGTATAATCTCAGTTTAATTTAACTAATTGCATCTATGAGGACCGTAGTTACAAATAAGACCATATTCTATGCTAATAGAGGTTAGAAGTTCAGCAAGTGAATTTTAAAAAGACAAAATTCACTCCATAACAGGCTGTAAGATGGAAAATTATTGACTTACACCAGCTAATTTTCTAGATGAGAGATTAGAACCCAAATACATTTAGGATCCTCACAAAGATAATTGTGATAAAAATTTAGCTTATATAAAAACTGAGGACTCCTAATTCTCATTCTAGGTCTCTTTCCATATTATTGATTGATTTTATTTTGGATTATCAAGGATAGAAAACAGGACTTCTTGGTTGCTTTCAGCAGTGTGTATATGCTACATAAGCATGTTTTAAACAAGTAGCAGAGCGTGAGTTTAACATTTTCTGACAAGACTTTCAACCCAAAAGAACACTTGTGAGATTGCTTCATAAAAGGAATCTTGGCAACTCATCCCATCTCAGTTGTAATTCCAAAGAAATTGCCTATCAGTTTTATATATGCCCTCATTTATGTCAAACAACTTTATCATGTCACAGGCAGTGAGGATAATTAATTGACTTGGACTGCACTCAATATGTCATCAGGGGAGGATGTCACCCTTTTTCCCATCTACAGTATTAATCAAGAGTGTCTACTTCACTATACCTTCCCAGGTTTAATGAAATTTCTATTAGAAGCCAAATTAGAAGCTTAAAAAGCATATTTCTGAGCATTTTCTTCAAAAATCATCAGAAATGTTAGCCCAAAATTTATATAATACAATTTAAAAATAATTTTTGAATACAGCATGTACTACTTTGAACTGCCAAGTAACACCATATTTAGATGCATTCCATCATCATTTGTCTTTCAATTACAGAAAAATAAAAGATTTATTTGTAAAGCTAAACGTTTATGTTTGCTTATATTCTACGGTGTTCAGTATCAAGTTAGTTAACACTATTCAGAACAACTGAAATTTGTTGCATGGAACCACTATGTACTTTCTAAACAAACAACATAGGTATAATCAATGTTAGAAAACCTCAGTTGGTGGTGAGATCAAAAAGTATCTCCTGACCTCTAAAGGAGTTCTCCCACGTACTAATGAAACTGGCACCAGGGAGAGTGTCTACTATAGCATTATGCTCATTCCAATGGGGAACCAATGCTGCGACAGGATTTGAGGCTAATTTAAGTGTTTCTTTCTTTCTTTCCCCTGTAAGTTAAGGTACTTTTCTTTCAAACTGTGAGATTATATTAGAAATTTATGAGTTACTTTTTATGTTAGATACCGGTAAATGTTAAGAATCCTGGTTAACTAAAGAATTCTCCATCATCATATTTTAAAATTTAGAATAACTCATCTGGATCCACTTGTACCAGTCAAAGCAGAAACACAGCATTGAATGAATTTACTATTAGTTTTCAGGAGATAATACTGTCCCAAGTAAACTTTAGCTTATTCATTAAAAAATACAGATATGATTTTCCTAGTCAGAAAAATAAGGACTAAAATATTCTCTTAATACTTTTAATGTTCAAAGTGTTGAAAATAAATATGTAAAACTGAATTTTCAAAACTTTTAATTTTTTTTTAAACTTTTTAAAATTTTTAAATTTTAAAAAACTTTTTAAAATTTTTAAAAAACTTTTTAAAATTCTTTTTAATATAAAGTGTTTTTTTCACAAAATGATATATAATATTATTTACCTTCTGTTTAATAATAACAAGTGAAAATATTTTAATTGGAGGTGGTAAAGAGTGTTTCCAAATAACAATTAAATCAATTAAGTGTCATAAAATGAATAGCATTTATTAAAATAACATCTTACATTTTTGAAATAGTGAGGTTCAATTATGAAAATTTAGAAACCCAAATCTTTACATACCTAAACTTCATTTTTGTCATTGTATTTTTTCTTCAAAAGTAGAATTTTTTCTTTTTAAAAAATTCTCACATAAAGCCAAATAGGTGTGAATCCCTTGCTTCCACTCTGGAGGGGGTAAGCCCAGTGTCAATCTAAGCCATCATTGCCATTAGCATTTTGAGATGGTTAATATTATAATCTTTCAAAAATATTTAATTTATACTATCAAAATGCATGTTTTTGTTTTTGTTTTTAACTACTGAAACAGCATTTTTTCTTTTCCCTTGTGATCCAGGAAGACTTAGATTAGGAACTTCTTACATTCTTATATTTGTTTTATAGTAAATCTGAACCATTTCTTCTTTCAAAAATAGTAAATAGACTTGCTGGAGCAAGTTGCTACCAGAATATTCTTAGCTGCTAATACCCAACTGGGAGTAGGAGTATTATTGTGCTAAGAGCTGAAATGGACTGAAATTAATGTCAATTCACATGTGGTAGAATTGACATCGAAGTGATCATCTTCAACAGATCCTAGAATTTCAAAATAGTTTAGCAGACACATTTTGTAGTATAATTGCTATTTAAGTGTAAGGAGACAGATTCCTGATGATTCCTATGTTGCTATGTTCCCAGGATATTTTCTCCTTTACTTTGGAAGAGTAAGTTTGCAGGATATAGAATTCTATATTTTATATTAATTTACCAGTGATTTGCATATCTATATAATTTTGTGTGTGCATTTTTCACACCTTTATATATAAGATCATGCTTTACTCACTCTTCACAAATACTACCATGCAAGTGGCCGATCCCTTTCCCTCCTCCATTTTCTTCATGTGTATCCTCTTCTCCCTTCCTCCATTCTCTCTGGTAGCCATTATGTTTTTTCAGACTCTAATAATTATTTTTGCTGTGTTATGCCAGTATGTGTTCTTTGGTTATTCATATTCCACAAATTAGGGAAACCTGGCGTATGCTTTCCATATTCTGACTTATTTCACTTAGCAAAATATCTCAAAATCCATTCATTTTGTCATCCCCCAAGGCACTATTTCATCTTTTTAAATAGCTGGGTAGTGTTCTAATGAGCATATATTCCCAATACCATTATCCAGTCATATATCATTGGGCTTTTAGGTAGGTTTCATGATGTTTTATTGTGGGTAATGCAACTATGAACATAACAGTGCATTTTTTTTCTTTTTAGTATTATAGTTTTCATGTTCTATGAGTAAATGCCTAGTAGTGTTATTGCTAGGTCATATGATATTTCCATTTTTATTTTTTTTCAGTATCTTCATACCATTTCCCATAGAGGTTACACTAAATTACATTCCTCTAAAAAACTGTAAATTTTACATTTTTTATTTCCTTGAAAAAATTCATTGAAAAAAACAACCTTTACAGTACCAACATCATGATTTAATTGTATTAAACCAAATGAAACACAAACAAAACTCACTTCCTATACCTTAGCAATTATACTCTTTTGGTCATTATATCATTATCTTAAAAGCAAGTCAGAATCTCTCCTCTCACAGGTTCACTCTGAGTAAACTGGCATTGCTATTTCCAATTCAAAATCACTGCTTGGACAAAGATATAATTAGCATTCAATACTTGTTTGTGACTAGAAATTAGCAAATAATATAGCACTCATTGTAACACTACTTCGTATACAATGAAAATTGTTAGGCATTGAGCTGCTGCTTCTGGAATAAAACAACAAAAATTTAACCAATAAGACTATTTTTGGAGGAGAGAATGCAAAAAGTAACTTACATTTCAGAAATAAGCAAATATTTTTATCTCTTTTCTCCCCATTCCAAACCCCCCACCCCCGACCATTTCCACCACCATTTCTGATGGGAGTATGAATTACTACAAGGATAATTCTTTAGGTGAGCTGAATAGTTTAAAATTATCTCTGAAATTGGTCCTTGCCTGGCTTAATATTTGAATTTTTATTGAATATTTATTGCTCTTCCTTCTACTAAAAAGTATTATTTAATGTGCATAATTCAGATTTAGTCTTACTTTCTTCTAGATGAACCATGTAACATCCTTTTCTTGGAAATAAATGCAGTTAATCATGAGAGAAACTTAGCCTTCATAGTTTATTAACTCAATACAAAAAAAATAAAGTTCCTGAAGCATATTTTTTGAAATTTATTATTTTTATATATTTTTAATTCAGTTCCATATTTATTATAACAAGGCAGTGTAGATATATGCAGAAGTCCATGGTAGTGACAAATAATTTACATAGTTTCTGAATTTCCCCTTTAATTTGGTTGAGTGCTAGAAATATGGAAAAATCTTTTCATATATAAGTGCTAGACAACCAAGTAGATATATTTCTTTTATTTCCATAATGAAGAGATTTAGGAACAAATGCCTGTTTAATAAAATGGTACATAAGACAAACACTTTTTAACCAAAGGCTTGACTGAAAAAAATATGTTCTTGTCTCAGTTGTTTGCCCTTTTTTCTATTAAAAGAAGCAGTCACTTCTTCCTTTTCATGGCTTAGAACGTAGTATGAGGTGTGTCATCCAAGTATAGGTTTATCAGGCTCAAGTCTTTCCTAGCTGAGAAACTCATCTTTTACTCTAAGAGTGAAAGAAAGAAGTCATCCTCTCCTTGTCACCCAAAATCTCCCCCACTTCTCCTACCACGTCAGTTTCTTAAACATGGATTATGTGTCCTCAGTCCATGTAAATTCTCTTTACATATGTTAGTAAATTGATTTTCCTTTGGTAACCATCTGATCATTTTCTGATTCCCTATCCAGCCAGAAAAAAAAACAAAACAAAACAGAGGAATGAAGAATTGTCCCCTGTACCCTGACAAGTTCACTCAATATTTTTGCTAATGGCTAAGTTACATGATAATTTTCCAAAATAATATTATAATATTATAAAGGCCTGAGTAGCACATGTGGGGATGTGTGAGCATTATTTTCCCAATATTTAATAGACATTCTTTTTCATGAATGACTGGGTTGATGGAATATATTTTAAACAATGAAGCCTGTCTCACGCATAAAAACAAATAATGAAAAATGTTATTTTGATCCATATTCTCTCTGGAAGTTGTTGTGGTTTAGTGAATTATACAAAGAGAAAAGATTAGGCATACTTTTCAATTGCACTTTGTAAATGCTTGTCATGGACGAACAGGAATCTTTCAATGCCCAGAGGGAAACTCTTCAATGTATTTCTTTAAAAAAAAAAAAAAAAGATTTTTTTTTTTAAAGATTTATTTTATTTATTTATACATACAAGAGCTGGGGTGTAGGCCAGAGGTGTCAGGGGTGAGAAGATTCATCAGAGACAGAGTGGGGAGCAGAACAGGCAGATCTACTGAAATACACTGCTGAGGAGAGCAGTGGGCAAGACAGGAGAGGTCTGCTGCTCCATTTGGATCACCTCTCCACTGGGTGTGGCCTCTACCACTTGGTGCCTCTGCACCTGTGTGTGTATGGTCTCTCCATGCACCTGTGTGTGTATGTATGAAAAATATTGGATAAGGCACTCCTGCATGACTGCCTTTAAGACAATGGCCCACATCATGAGGTAGCCAGGGATGCCTCTGTAGCTGTGGACTGATTGTGTGGTCATTGTCTGAGGTGGTCTGGCAATAGCTCAGAAATTGCACCAAGCACCTGCATTGGGCATCCTCCCTGTATATGTGACCAACATATCCCCTCCTGTTCCCCATAAAGTTGACTACCCTTTGTCTTCCCTGGACCCTGTTCCTCCTGCCATTGTCACATAATCAATTGTGCTTGTTTATTACTCTGATAAATAGCAAGAGGGCTGCTCAGTGAGCAGCAGACTCTTGCCTTGCAAACCTGCTCCATGACTCATTCCTCAGGGAGTTCCAGGGGATGTGCTGGCTCATTCCAGACTTAACAGCAGGGGAGTGAACTCCTGCTGCAGTGGCTGCTGAGACTTAACCCCTTGCACCACCAGAGAGGCCCTTCAATGTGGTTCTTAAGGATGAACCACAAAACTCTTTTGACTTCAACTTGCCTTTTTTTTAAAAAATTATTTATGCATATGAGAGCTGGGTACAGGCCAAAGGCAAGGTTGATGAGAGGATTCACCAGAGAGAGTGGGGAGGAGAACAGGGAGATTGACTGAAATGCACTGCTGAGGGGAGCAGCAGGTGAGGCAGGAAAGGTCTGCTCTGTTAAATGCATCAGCTCCCAGGGTAGGGATTGAATTCATGTTGCAGTGGTTGGGGAAGCTCCACAGTGTGGTGCTCAACCCCTTTTGCCACCAGGAAGGTCTCCTCAGCTTGCTTTTTTTTAATGAGTTATTTTGAACAGAATTTTTTTAGAAAAAGCTTTTGAGAATGAAAAACCACTGCTTCCTTAAAGTAATATTCTTTCAGATAGCTGAACCCTAATTCCTTTATTTGTAACTTATGCCATCATACTCTATATGGGGAGTGAACACAAAATTTAAGAAGGTAGATTTCTTTCCTAGGTGATGTGTGTGTACACAGAAGCAAGCACAAAACAGTAGTTGTATATTTGCTTTGGAAAATAGATGAAATGATAGATAGGCAAAATATGGGAACACGAGGGACTGAGGTGATGGTGCACTGGTGAGATGGTGATGGGGAATACATGGGGATTACAATTAATGGCAAGTATATGTAAATTTTAAAATATTTTAATAAAAAAGAAAAAATAAATAAATAAAATAAATTTAAAAAATAAAAACATGAAATCAAATCTTTGCATTTCCCCTTCCCAGAGATGATCACAATTAATAATGAATAAGCAGGTGTGCTGGAACAACTCTGTTAGGCTGCTAGGCCTGGTTGTTCATTCAGGGTTATTGCATCAGTAGAATGTTGGTTGCTTTATGAAGAATTGCCGTAATGGGTATACTTATGCCAAGTGGGAGTGTATAAATCAATCTCAATGTTATAAAAATCAATTTCTCAGTATTATATAAATTATTTTTTATAACATTCTACAAGTTTAGGTGTAAGCATTTTAAGTCAACATCTGTAGATACTAGCCACCACCAAAAGTCTAGTTTCCATCATTCACCATACAATTGGCCCTTTTATCCAGTATTACTCCTTTCCTTTTGGCAGCCATTGTTCTTCACTTGTACCTTAGCATTACAGTTTTGTTTGTTCATTAGTTTTATTTCTTTAACTTCAACATTTATACATGAAATTAGTCAGTGTGTTTCTCTCCTTCTGCATTTAAATCAAGACATCCCTCCTTATTCACAAGAACAGATTTGTTAGTATACAATTATAAATGCCTTTTAGAGCTTCCCCTTGACATATTGGTGCTTTTAGCCATTAATTTCTTCCATTTTATTTAAGTAAAATTTCATCTCATCAACTATTTAAAAAATTATAATTTACAAAATATTTTATTGTAGGTGGTTTGACCTAAAAATCATACTTTATGAGAATTCTTTAACTCATCCTACAAGATTTTCCTTATACTTTTTAAATGTCAGATAATAGAACCATGTCTATCTTGGCACCATCAAATTTAGTCTTAATCTTCTTTTCCAGGCATTCTTTTGATTCCTAATATAGGTTTAAATTACATATATTTGAATACATTAGATATAGTGTAGGGTAGTGAGGTAAAACAGTAGCTGTGCCACTTACTAACTCTAAGATGTTAGGTAAGTTATATCACCCTGCTAGTTTCTTTGTGATTATGATGAAAATGATAATTACCATAAGTAATTGATTGTAAAACACATATTTTTTTTTCATTTTCTGGTGCCTTTATTGATTTTTACAATCACTGTCATAATGGCACACTGAAATGTTAGATCTTAGATCCTGTAGTCAATGGTGATATAGTATCATAGATCAAATAGTTACAATAAATTTCTCTACTTCATAGATCACTGCCATGCTTAAATACAGATATAGCTAGCTAGCTAGCCTCTAGCTAAACAGATGATCCCAGAACATAGGGAATAATCAATTAGCCTTAATTGATTTTAGTATTGATAATGCTGATGTGGGGAAAAATGAGATAGTTCTTTTTAATAGAAAAGTTATCAGTTCAACCACTACATTTTTATTCTGTTGAAACTTTTCACAGCTGTTGAGTTCAAATTAAATGAAATTTGGAGAGAGATTTACTAGTCTCCTTTGATTAATTGTTTTTAAAAGAATAAAGAAATCCTCTGTGGAGTTATAAAAAATTATAAGAAGGTGTCAGCAAAAACAAAATTATTCTTACAAAAAGAACACTCCTCAGGCATTCTTCTAATATCTTCAAAGAATTCAGACTCTAATTAGTACTGATGATGAAGAATTAAAATTTTAAATTGCAAACTGTTAATGAAAGTGCTTTCTAACTATATATGGAAGATGCTTGGTATAAGTAAGTATTTTAAATGAAATATTTTAACTTTCAATACTTTGTCAATAAAATATCTTGTTGAATGTAAACTGAAGGGTTTATTAAACGTAACACCATGACTAGTGATATAAAGTTGCTTTATTATCTAAAAAAAGAGTTAATATGATATGAGTCATTCAGTTAAATCATTATATATTTGCATTTAATATCTAAAATAATATGTACTTTTTCTGCAGGCCTTATAAATCTAGGTAGACTTAACTGTAGTTTGTAATTAGGTGCCATACTACTGGGAGGGAGGTTTGCTCTTATTATTTACCCAACAGTGTGTTAGGACTTAAATGATCTATAGAGAACACCCTGCCTAGCCACCTCATTTTACAAAGGGGACAACTGAGGTAATAGAACATGGTGATGTCATAGAACAAGTGACTGTAAATGATAAGGTAGACACTGCACCACAGCAACTGACACTTAAGTACATTTTCTGTGATTTTTAAATATTCAAAAATATTGATAATTCAGTTGAGCAATGTATTTAAGTAAAAAAAAATGTTCAGTCAAACTAGTAACTTGGAATCATGTTAGACAGAGTAGGAAAAGGATAAATCTATTTAAAATATAGTAGGTTTGCTTTGAGATTGTAGCCCTGATATGCATGTCTATTTTCTCAATTTATTTCACTTAATGTGAACTATAATTTCTCAAAAGATTTTAATAATAAAAATGATTTCAATTTCCATGGTAAATAATTAGATCTGAAGTCCCAAGCTGTATAAATAAAACTGTGGACTAACAATGCGTTTATAAAGCAGATACAAGTTAAAGGGACAAAGGGTGATGACTGAATAGCAATAAAATCTGTGACCTTTCAAAATTTCCCTGATGCACTAACACTCCTGAGCTGCTCATGGATATCACAGACAATGCACTTTAATGCACTCACCAGGAAAAGGTCATTGAAAATGGAAAGCAAGTTCAATTACATGTGTCCTCATATTAATTTATAACTTCAGTGACTTTCTCTTTAGGAAAATTAAGAAAACAAAAACATCTCTCAAAGGCCAAATATATGAAAGAAAAATAAGAATATAGACTCAAAATTTTTCTTAGATTAATATCTGAGTGGATGCAATGAAAGTCAAATAATCATAAGGAAAATTTCCTTTCCTTTGATTTAGCCAGGACTGCTACTCGAACAAAGAATCTTTACACTATAGTTTCTGTCTCTATTTTCATCACTATAAACTGTTACTTCTCCCTTACTGGTCTTATAATAATTAGTACTTACATCTCAAAAATACCTTAGAAATATAGTTGGAAAACACTTCCGGTGTAACGCTTTTATTTTGCACATCAAGTAATAAAAGTCCATGAAATGAAATTACCATCACAGATCACAAATAACTTGGCTGTAAAGTAGAAAAGATACATGACCTTTCTGAATTCAAGTACACTTATATTTTTTGTTATGTGATTTTGCCATCTCCATGGATACATACACTCTTTAACATATTTCTACTCATATATAAAACTTCAAATGATGTTGGAAGTGGTGATACATAGAATTGTATTGTGAACTAAGTCCAGAAAGAATAGTATCAGTAAATTTCATGTTGTTCTTTTCATAACATAATTTGACCTTGTTGCACCCCAAACCCCAAACTTAAAGATGTAATTTCAAGGTTCTCATTGAAATATGATTTTAGGAATTTTAGGAATCATATCATCTTCCTGATGTCTACTGTAAAAGGTCATGAATGTTGATAAAGGTGAACTTACATGCCATTTTGCAAACTAAATTTATTCCTTTTTTGGGAATAGTCACAAAGGCAAAGTATAAAGATTCCCTAATAGTGGTGTTTCAAGCCATACTATTATTATATAATTTGCTCATTCAATAAATTCTGAGTTCAAAGGGAAAAACTTCACACATAGATGATTTAATTAATATGTGTCACACTGAAAGAATTCATAACTACAATTATATGCAAATAATCATATTTGACCCAGTAGAGACTCCTGACATTTATAGATACACTGAACTCATCTTAAAGAAAACTTTAAAAATGCTTAATGGATGTGTGTTAAACCACTGAAAAATATAGAGACTATGTCAATTTGGTTTTGATTCTGTTTCCGTGAAGTTCTGTAGCATTGATAGTACTGATAACTAAATTTATAAATATAATCCTGCCTTAAAATTTTTAATCATCTTGGAATTAAACTTTTTTATTTGTAAAGGCAGAAGACTAAGCATGTAGTGAGCCCATTTTGTGAGACTATATGATTGGATCTGCAAATCTCAGCTTTCATTTCTAAGTCAACTCCATTTACTATTGTCAGAACTCCAAAGACTCCTAGAATTTTGTACTCTGCTCTGCTCTGGCCTTTCTGTTTTGTTTTCTGTAATGGAGTGTGGCTCTGTTGAATTAATATTTAGCCAAAGATTCAAGGACAACTAAAGATGCATATCCAGAGCTCTTTTTCTGTGACTATCCCACCAGTCTATTAACCTTTTTTCTCAAATTCATGTAATCTCAGCATCGTTGACACTGGTTTCTTTTTTGCTCCAGTAGGTGAAATCACTGTTCTTCATTTGGACTTTACTTCCCTCTGCTGAGAGTTGGAAAATTCACTGGGCAGAATATTAGGTAATTATTCTAATATATCTCATGTCTTTGAATTATCAGAGCATTAAATATTCTATTGTCCAGTATTTGAAAAGTGTTGCTTCATGTGTACATCCTTAATAAATTATGTTTTGAATTGGTATATCAAGTATCCATTGTCAAGTTTTGTTATATGAGATTTTTTTCAGTGTTCTAGAAACATGAATTCATTTCCTAATCTTCCAAAAATATAAATTACAGATTTATTCCCATTTACAGTTGGAAATCTCTCATGTCTGTATGCTAAAACTAGAAGATAACAAAAAAGTAATATAGTTAGTAGGTATTAAGCTGAGTTTTAAATTCAGGATTGTTGTTTTAGAAAACCAAATTTTTAAAAACATTTACAGTGGTAGTTTGGTAATTTTATCTAGAAAACATATTTGCCAAATAAAATATTTTAAAATGCCTAATACGTTTATGATTTGTACAAAGAAGTTATACCTCTTGTGCTTGAAGCAGTGCTGCAAAGCCCGGAGCTATCTGCTTTCTGTTTTTCTGTCAAACCCCTGCCAGGGGCCTCCCTGGTGGCGCAGCAGGTTAAGCAACGCACTATGAAGCAAACCGCAGCCACTACAGCATAAGTTCAATTCCTGCCTCCGGCCAGGGAGGGGACCCACATGGAGCAGGCAAATCTCTCCTGCCTCGCCCGCTGCTCTCAGCAGTGTGTTTCAGTCAGTCTACCTGTTCTGCTCCCCACTCTGTCTCTGGTGAAACCTCTCACCTCCCTGGACTCTGGCCTGTATCCCAGCTCTTGTATGCAAAAATAAATAAATCTTTAAAAAAAAAAAAAACTGCCAGTCTGCTACTGGCTGATGAGAACTAGATACATGATTTCTAGACAGTCTTTATTTTTATTTTATATATATTTTACATCACTCTTCATTTTTGTACAATGTGTGCAAACTACTTTCTCCTCTCAGGTGTAGTCCCTGTGAAATTCTCACCACCAATTCACCCAGGCACCACCACTATAGTACCTTGTGCTCTTCCCACCCCTGTTTTGTTCCTTCATCCTCCTCCCCTATAGAATGTCTCTGACTTATAGTTGTCTGTTGATTTTTATTTTTAATTTATTATAATTATTTTCTCCCTATGTATTTCCTCTGTATTCCTCCTATAAGTGAAACTACCTGATATTTTTCTTTTTCTTTCTGGCTTATTCACTGAGCATAATCCCTCCCAGCTCCATTCATGTTGCTGTGAATGGCATGAGTTTATCTTCTTTTGGTTGCTGTGTAATATTCCATTGTGTATATAAACCATATCCTCTTGATCCAGTCATCTGTTTCTGGGCATTTGGGTTGTTTCCATAGCTTACCTATTATAAAAATGTGCTGTAATAAATATAGGGGTGCAAGTGTCCTTTTGAATTAATATTTTGTGTCATTTGCGTAAATTCCTAGGTATGGAATTGCTGGATCATATGGAAGCTCCATTTTTAGTAGTTTGAAGAACTTCCACACAGCTTTCCATAGTGGTTGGACCAGTTTGCATTCCCACCAGCAGTGTAGGAGAGTTCCTTTCTCTCCACATCCTTGCCATCATTTGTTGTTGCTAGTTCTTTTAATGCATGCCATTGTCACTGCTGTAAGGTGGTATCTTATTGTGGTTTTGATTTGCATTTCCCTAGCAGTATTTTAGAACCAAAGACTAAAACTTGAATCTCAGTTACTATCCTTGTAAAGTGCCGAGTTTCCGTGGGCACCCCAAAAGAACAAAGAGCGGACACAGGGCTGCAATGGTCATGTAGAGCTTTAGTTACGCCAGCATGCTGGGGCCGACCATTCAACCGTGACACGCAGGTCTGGCTGAGACAATCAGCCCCGAGAGGAAGTAGAGGTGAGCTTTTATAGCCAATTTAGCCAATAGGCTGAGAGATCAAAGCCCGCGCAAAGAGCACAGCAAATAGCTTTAAAGAGAGACATGTTTCAAAAATTTAAACTTACAGGAGATCCATTTTGGGCGGGCTCAGGCTTCTGCCCGGTACCTGAGTGCACATTCTAAGATAACATTGTTTCATCTGCCCTGCTCTTAACTGCCCAGGAGAGCCTAAGGTATGGGATCAGCTGACCTGCTAGATACTAAGGTAACATTCTTGTTTCATCTGCCCTGCCCTTAACTGCCCAGGAGAGCCTAGCCCTGCCCTTAACTGCTCAGGAGAGCCTAAGGTATGGGACTAGCTGACCTGGGACCAGCTGACCTACTAGATAAGGCCTGTAGGTCATTTTTTCAAGTTTCAGTCAGCTAAGTTTAGACATAAACTCTGACTCTAACATCCTAAAATGTTTTAATTCTAGGCCTAATTATCTTCCAAACCTCAGAGCTTTCATAAAATTTAGAATTTTGTTAGCTTCTGGTAACTTTGTGATTACTTTGTAAGAATATGTAATCTGATTTAGAAATCTAAAAAAAAAAGTTTTGTTGTTAGAGAGAAGCAGAGCTCAGCATTAGCCATAGGTGACACAATGAAAGATTTCTAGTCATATACAATGACTAGTGAGTAGGTGAAGCGAGAAGCTTGTCTGTCAGCTTTCTCTCTGATGAGGAAGAAAAATTAAAGAGTGGGAAAGTTAGACTGCCGAAGATCAGCTATGACAGAAGGCCAGGTCCCCAAAGGATGGAACAAAAGTTGGCAAAATGATGAGGGGGTTCAGGGTTACAAAACTCGAGTCGGGGTTTGGTATGCATCCTTGCTGAAAAAGTCTAAGCAGGTCTTTATTTTATACATTTAGGAGAAAGCGGTGGGATTACATCAACACATGCATTGATCAGGAAGTTAACAATGACTACATTTTTCTTTCAAGAGCAGCTTGGGGTCATGTGACCTTCAGCCAGGCTAGATAACATAGGTGGATTATAAAATCAAGACAGCATCTTTATACTAGTGTTAGTTATTATGATTGGTTAATTTATATTATGGCAGGTATACTAGTTTTATGAAATCATAACTAATTATTCTATTTTCACTCTGAGCATAAAATGAATTAATAGCTTAAGGTCAAATTGGTGTCAGTATTTTACTGTAGGTCAGCAGGAGGGGGAAGGTACCCAAACCAACACTCAGCATCTGTGCCCTTGTATCTGTCCTTCACCTGGAATCACTAGTTTCCTTGTCTCTTAAATGTAGTTGATGATGTATGTTGCCAAATAATCTTAAGGGAGGCGGGGTCCTGCAACTATTATCACCTGAGGAATTGCAGAACCCACCCTTACAAAATGCAAAGCTATAAATTTAATTAACAGAGTGTAAAAAGGAAAAGGGAGGTGTCCTGCAACTATCATCACCTGAGGAATGCAGGCTCCACCCTTAACAAAGGCAGACACATAAGACCTTTCCCAATGGCCCAGTCTTGAAAGTTATGCTTAAATTCCCAAGGCTTGTAGCCCATAGTAAAATGTTTGAGTTTAAAAAATTTTCCTAATAATCTAATTTTAGAATTTGTATTATAATATCAGCCAATTGGCAGTACGTCATCAAAATGCATGGCAACCAATTTAATAAAAAAGCCAATCATACATCCACCCCCATGGATGATATTCCAGCAAGCACATTTTTATAACTTTTAAAACTTTAATTATTAAATCGGCCAAAACAAAAAGGAGTCCAAGGAGGGCCAACTGTGGAACCTCTGATTTTTCAGGACAGTTCCCCTATGATGGGCTTTTGCCTCACAGCATAGTTAGGTGGCCCCATCATTAGACTTTTTTTTATTATTTGTATACTCATCATTTGTATTAAATTCTAGAAATGTCAGGACTTTGTAAAAACATTTTCATGTGATATTTTATTTAACTTAGGTCTTGGTAGGTCAAGTACATTTACAACTCTAAAAATATCATTAAACCAGTTTCATTAAAACCTGGAAACATTTTGCAGCTCAAATTGAAAAGAAATTAAACCTACATCTCATTAATGAAAAAAAATCTCACCTTGTTTGGCTTTTGATGGAATAACATAAGTCATTTTTCTGTCCCAGTGTGTATTTTAAAGTTTCAGCCTAATGTTTTAATCGACAGTCAGTCCTGAAATGGAGCTACAGATCCACTGAAGGTCTTCTCTTCAAAAAATCTGGTTGCCTAATTTCATTAGGTAATTAAATAGGTGCTGCAGGAACCTAAGGAAGTTTGATAGATGTAAGATCAAAGTTGTGTTTTAGAAGATGTAAGGCTTTGGCTGGAATTTAGAATACATCAAATTCACTGGAGGAATTTAAAAATGATGCCGTGTGTGCATGTGTGTGTGTGTATGTGTGCACACACGCAGAAAGAGACAAGGAGACATTTAAAAATATTTTTAAATTCATTTATTATTACTTGATCCCATCAGTTTCTATTTATAGAATAGAAATAAAAATCAGTTTAAAATCAGGTTAAAGAATCCAGATCATGTCTTGGTTTACACATTGATAATTTTCCAGTTAGAATAGGGAACAGACACTATGACCCTGTGGTTATGTGTTGTTTGTGTGTACTCTGTTTCAGTGTAGCTGACGATAACTGAGGGATGATGGTAACAAGTTTCCAGCATCTCCAATTCTTTTCAACTGTCTATCGATTAGTTGTCTGTATTTTAATTTCTCAGTAGTATTTGTTGTACACATATCCCATAATTTGTTTATCCATTCACCTATTAATGGTCACTTGCCCATTTTCAGTTTCATCTATTATACATAAAGCTCTTATAGTTGATATAACAATTCATCTATCAGTCTTCTGAGGTTCAATGTATTCATTTCTCTCTGTGTAACTAGGAGTAAAATTACTTGTGTATATATATTTACAACTTTATGAGGAATAAATAAAACTATTCTAGTATGTATTCCTCATAAAGTTTTGAGGGATATTTTTAGTTTTTTTGTGTCATATAAATATATCTCCAGAATGTTTAAATATTTCCTCACTTTACGGTGCCATAGATGTTTCTCATGCAATCTGAAATCAACCACTTCTCCAAGAATTCTGATTCCTTTTATTTAGAGAGTACATAATTTGTCTTTTCATTCACTGAACAGGGTTTCATTCACTTACTATACCACAAATTTTTCTAATATGGTAAGATTCTGTTTTTCTTTCATGGGTTGTACTGTTAGTATGGCAGAAAACATATTTACCTTTTCCCCTTATCCAAGACTGTGAAGGTTTTCTATTACATAGTCTTCTTGGTATTTTAAAATTTAAAATTTTAGCTTTAAGTCTATTCTTCATATTGATTTTTTGTGGCATAAATTTTGAGGTATGTATTGATGTTCAATTTACCAGAATAATTATAATTTTCTCAGGTTAATTGCCTTTGTATCTTTTTGAGTAAACAGATGACTGTATTATGTCTGTCTTTTTCTAGGATTCCTTATCAGTTCATCTTTGTGTTTTCTCCTTTTGCCCATAACACAATACATATGCTAATGAAACCTGAAATTAAGAAGTATGAGTTTTCCAAAATTGTTTATCTTTTTTTCAGTTGTTTTGGTAATTCTAGCTATTTCTCCTTTCTATATAAATTCAGCACAAGTTTGTCAATGTTACAAACATACTTGTAAGGAATTATATTGTGTTAATATTCCATATAGATAAATTTGAGACTATTAGCCTCATAAAATTTTAATTATTCTATCCATGAACTCAATATTTATTAGGTCACCATTGAGTTGTTTTTAAGTGTTTGTAGTTATCAATATGCAGATCCTATATGTTTTTATTAACTTTGTACTTAATATTTATTTTGTGATGCTATTATATATGTTATTTAAAAAAAATCTCAAGTTGTTCATGACTTACCATAAATACAATTAAATTTTTCATGATTTAGTACTCTGAGGCATTTCTGAATTCATTGATCAGATCAGGAAGATTTTTATCAGTTCTTTGGAAATGTATGTATAAATATCAGATCTTCAGTATATAGAGAATAATTTCATCTTGTTCACTCAATATGTATTTGATTAGATTCATGGACCAAATTTTGGTAGACACCAGTTATCTAGTTTATTGGAAATTATATTCATATTTGTATTTCCAGAAAACAAAACTGTGACCTAAAAAATGTCTCAAGGGGACTGATTTTCATTACTATTCAAAGAAAGGAACTTTGTCTCCAAATATGTATCAAATCTACATGAATGGAGGAAAAAATAATTGTGTTGCTACAAACACATTTTTTGCATTTAATACTTGAATAACTTTATCCATTAAAGTCCATCAGTATGTAATTTCTTTATATGCTGACATTTTTCTCTCATTTGCTACTTTATAGCAAATAGTGTTCACTTCATTTTGAATGCAAGTGAATATGAAGAAATTTAAAAAACAATTTGCCTGAACATCATAATGTTCTATACATATTAGACTTTCTTTGAGAGTGTTTATTACAAAATAGCAATAAACCTGTTTTCTTTTTCTGTTGTTATTTTCCACATGCACAAATCCACATTTGCATCTCTTAGGAAAGGAAATTAAGCCAATGGAAAAACAGTGAAAAGGAAAACAGTTTCCTAGAAAATTTCATATTTTATTTAATTAGTGACTTCAAACTAAAATATGATTTCCCTATGAATACACAAACATATTTCAATGTTGTAGAGTTCAGGAAATGGATAGTAATTCTTTTCTGCTGATACAGGAAATATAAGAATGTTCGATATTATGTTCCTATTGTAATGTTTCTAGTCTCTTATTTAGATGCCAGGAACCTTTTCTATCTTTATATTTTGGCTGTAGAAATCTCTAATTCCTCTCCTAAGCGAAAGAAGGAAATTGACTTCAAAAGATGATTCAGGGTCACTCAAATCTGAGTAAGTGTGGGGGAAGAAAGGGAAGGTAAAATAAAAAAATGGAGACAAGTAATGATGGAAAACCAACCAATCAGTCAATGACTCTTCTGACTTTTTCAGCATCACAAATATTAAGTACATATATTATTTATTTCTATTTTTTATAACATATTTTCAATTAATAAAATGTTGCATTATCTAAAATTTAACATGTTCTACTATACATCTGGATTCCTGGGAAAATAAAATAAATAAACCTTTGGTAAAGAAGAGATATTATTGGCAGGTGCCAAAAATATTAATAGGTAATTTAATTTTTTGTATAAACAAAACACTAAATTTATAACCTGTCAAAATTCATTCTTTGGTAAAATGCATCAAATCCTTTGGCCATTTTAATTTTATTTAGGTAATATGGTTTGCAACATTGTTATGTAGAGGTATATTATCTCGCCTTCAGGTGTGGTTACCATACCACATCCACAAAGAGAACACCATAGTCCTCCACAATATTCCACTATGCCACCTTCCTAGAGTAGAGGAGGTAGCCTCAGTTTTACAATCGGATTTTTAAAGTTTGTTATTAGCTTGGCTTTATCTGCCTATTTGTTTTGTTTCTTTACACTCCATACCTTAGGGAAACCATTCAGGATTTGTCTTTTTCCTTCACTTACTTGCTTAGCATAAGTCCTTCCAGCTCTATCCATGTTACTGCAAATGCCTTGAGCTAATCTTTTCTGATCTCTGGGTAGTATTCTAGTGTGTGTGTGTGTATGTGTGTGTGTATGTTTGTGCACATGTGCAAGTATATGTGTGTGTGTGTACACATTTGTGGAAGGACTTAGGTTGTTTCATAGCTTGGCTATTGAAAATAGTGCTGCAGTAAACATAGGTTTGCAAATGTCCCTTTGAATTAGTGTTTTGTATTCTTCAGGAAAATGCCAAGAGTGAAAACCCTAGGTCATATGGTAGAGACAGTTTTATTTATTTAGGTCTTTACATATTTTTACATCATTGTTCATTCTCTCTCCTCTCAGGTGTAATCCCCATAAAATTACCATTACCAAGATATCTGTGAACTGTCACCATTGTCTCTTGTGCTCTTCCCGCCCCCTGGCCCCTGTTTTTCTCCCTCTCCCCAGCTGTATGTCTCTGATTTATAGTTTACCTGCTAGTTTTGTCTTTTTTTTTTTCCTGGTCCCTTGTTTGGTTCCCCTAAATTACTCCTCTAAGTGAAACCATCCAATATTTTTCTCTTTCCTTCTGACTTATTTCACTGAGCATAATGCCTTCCAGCTCTATCCATGTTGCTGTGAATGGCATGAATTTATCTTTTTTGATTGCTGAACGGTGTATTGTGTATATATATTGTGTATATGTACCTCATCTTTTTGATCCAGTCATATGTTTTGGGGCATTTAAGTTTTTTCCATATCTTAGCTATTGTTTTATTATTTTGAGAAACCTCTTTACTGTTTTTCATAGGGACTGGACTTTTCTACATTCCCACCAATGCTGTATGAGAATTCCTTTTACTTCACAACCTCACTAACAGTTGTTACTTCTGGTCTTTTTGACATAGGCCATTCTTACCGATATAAGGTGGTATCTCATTGTGTTTTTGACTTGTATTGTCCTGATAATTGATGATTTACATTTTTCATTTCCTTTTGGTCATCTGTATGTCTTCTTTGAAGAAGTGCCCATTTGCTTTTATGTCCACTTTTAGTTGCTTTTTGTTGTTGTTTCTGTTTCTGTCCTTGAGTTGTATGAGTTCTTTGTAGATTTTGGATTCTGAGCCTTGTCAGTTGTATGGTGGGCAACTGTTTTCTCCCAGTCAGTATGTCTTTTTTTTTTTAGTGACAACTTCTTTCACTGTGCCAAAGCTTTTTAGTTTTATAAAGTCCCCCAAAAATTAGCCTCTTGTTTACCTTGCTGTTGAAAACCAATCCACAAAAACATCTCTGAAGCTTATGTCATAGAGTTTTTTATATTTTCTTCTATATTTTATGGCTCCCCCTTATATTATCCTCAACATACTTTCTCAAACCAAAATATAAAAGAAATAGTTTCAAAATTTCTAGTATAAATCAATTGTATAAACCAAACCTATTATTTTTCTTAAATGAGTCCTTTTTTAGGTAAATATAATATATATATATAGATACTAAATCCCTTCTACTAAATTGTCTTTTTCAATATAATAATGTATCTATGTACTTAGGGATTTTGACATATAATATCACATCATCTTAAAATAATGATGACTTTATATTTGACTTCTTACGTATTTTATCAAATAAGACTTTTTTCATTGAAAGATTGCAATATTTGAACTACCATGGAGGAAAAAATGAATACTTTTCAATTTGTTTTCATTTTTCATTACTTTTGTATCATCCGTTTAGCATTTCTCAGAGCAAAACAAAACAAGACACATTTAAAATGGAAAGAAAAAGAATGGTTGGTAATGAAGAAATCTATCTTGGTAAGGCCTCAGGGAAGCATCCAGTGCATAGTTCTTTGTATCCTAAGAAAAAGACAGGATGACTGATGACAGAAAAACCTGAGGTCTTTTTCCTGAGCTCTAAGGTTCAGGGGAATCCAAAGGCTTTTCCCTCAATGGAGATCTAATGGAGACTGCTATTGACCAAGAGAGGCATAAGTTTAAAAGAGCAACTATCCAAGTATCTGACAGTTGAACTCAGACAATGTACTACTTGTGATTCTTTAAAGAAACAGAACTCCTTTATTCCTCTAAATCAAACTCTATCTGAAGAAATTAGCACAATAATGGCAAGAGAAACTGAATCATTGAAAATACTCAGAGATTTTGTAAACACAGAAAAATGTTGACCAAAGTATATAAATTTGATGGAAACAATTCTGTTATTACAATCAAGAGGTCATATCCTTAAGCAACAACTCTGAATATTCTATTAAATTATCATTTATTGTCTACCATTAATTTTCTAACAATAAAGTAGAGAGAACGTACAATGTGATATAAATGATACCCAGACAGACATTCTCCTTTTCCACTCATAGAAATGAGTTCTTCTTACACCTATGAGAAGTGCTCTCTTGCTTAAATATACTGTTCACCTTTTAACTGATGAAATAGATGGCAGAAAATCCCCACACATATAGGACATGTCTGTGGCTAATTCTATTTCTTTTCAAATAGTTTCACTCCCCCCCACCTGCCCCTACTGGTAAAGTTCCTTTCTATGTGAATTTCATTTTTTGAAATTTATTCATATATATTTGACATCAATTGTAATCCCCATGTGTTCCCCATCACCATATCACCAGTGCACCATCACCTCAGTCCCCCGTGCTCCCATCTGCCCTCAACCCCCCCCACCAAATGTTCCCAATTTGTCCCTGTCTTTTCATTTTTAGTTTTTGTGTCTTTATTGTCATTATTATTATTGTTCTTATTCCTTGCCTTGATCCTTATTTGGTTCCCCCTCCTAGGGGAGGAACCATCTGGTATTTTTCTTTTGCCTTCTGACTTACTTTGCTGAACAGCAATCAAAAAAGAAAAACTAGACGCATTCATAGGAACATGGATGGAACTGGAAGGGATTATGGTCAAATAATTTCACTTTCAATTAATTTTTAATTCATTATGTTTAATGTGCTAATTAGAATATCCAGTGTAATATGTAATAAAAGTAATATTGATTTCTTGACTGATTTTTAATTTTAAGAGTAATGCTATGTTATATCTGGTAATAATAATATGCTAAACTATTTTCCCACACACCATTTTATCTGTTTAAGGAAAAAATTAGGCATTATTTGCCTAATGTACCTGAGATTTTTCCCCAGTTAAAGTTGAAAGGTATTAAATCTGTTTTCTGCATCTAGTTAGGTGATTTTATGTCATGTAATGTAATGTAAAACTATACTATTTCTTTTTTAAAAATTATTTTATTAATTAATTATATTTTACATTGTTTGTATTCCCCAGGAGTACCCACCACCATTCCACCCGTGCACCATCACCTCAGTCCCTTGTGCTCTTTCTGCCCTCATCCCTGTCTTTGCCCTCCCTTCCTCCCCCTCCTCCCCACCATGGTCTCTTTGGATATTTGGTCTTGTTTTTTTGTTTGCTTTTGGTTATAACTGCCCAGTACCTTGAGCTTATTTTTTTTGTTTTGTTGTTGTTATAAAACTATACTATTTCTCTGAGGAATTCAACTGATCTGGGTTTATGTTTTTATAGAATGCTATATTTTTTTCTTTATTTTTCCATCTTTTACATGCATAATATTGATGAGTAATTTATCTTACTCTAACCACTGGTTTTGGTGCAAATATTATACTGATATCTTCAAATTAGTTGGAAAGCATTTACTATTGCAAAAATGTAAAGATTCTAGGGAACTTTGCAATTGTGTCTTCTTTGGACAGTTTGGTAGAATTCAGTTATAAATCTATAAAAATAATAAAAAAGTAAAAGTAAATTAAATGTGATTTCAAAATATAAAGAGTAGATAAGAAAAAATGAAATAAACTAAGTATTTTAAAGTGATTAAAGAACTTACAAATTATATTAAAATTACAAAATAGCATATGCTACACAAAGGACAAATGGCTTGAAGTCCCATCGTCTGGGTTGAAGTCACAAACTCCAGATCTCTCTGTAACTTATTGTCACTTTGCCTCCAAGTTTTGGTTTTCTAATGTGTACAATAATATTGCTTCTAAGGTCATTGGGGAGATAAGATGAAATAATATTCATAAAAGACCTATCTTTCCACCTTTATATTAATTGAAAAATTTTGAATTAATCTGTCTTTGGGCTCAAGAGATTTTTTATTATTTTTGAGAGGCTAATACCATATGTTAAGACTCTTCTAGACATCACTCAATTCAGTGAGTGGAAAACTGAAGGCATACCATTACTAACATGGCATGTTATAGTGCAGAGATTACATTTCAAAATTAAAATTTAAAGGGATAATTGGATCAGAGGCAATTGTTTATAAAACAAACCAAATATTGTAGGAGTTTATTACTAGTCAAGATTATGAACTTTCATATTCTATGTGGTAGTCATAATGAATTTCCCTAAAGACATTTTTGACAAAATTAATTTTGACATCCATATAGGCAAGGTCCCAGGCAATGAGAATACACTATTGCAGGTCATTGATATAAATAGAACTGAACATCTCAATCAGTTGTGCCCATAGCACAAAAGGTGGAGAAATCTGGAAATAAGATCATTAGAAACAAAGAACGTATTTCAGAATGCCTCCACATTGAGTCCAAATGTCTCCACTCCTTTTTAACTGGATATTTGTAGAATCCATTTCTTTGCTTTCAAATTCAAGTATGAATAATGTAGATTGTTGGACATAAAGGACCACCTTGTAAGGGTATGCTTATAATATCTGGTTCTATCACATAGTATATTAGTTCTTAAGCAATAGTTAAATATGCTTTCAGAGAAGAGAAGATGGCATCAGAGGAGGTTCTCTGATTGGCTCCAAGAAGGATAATCTGAAAGTAGTCCAGATGAGTCCTGGACCTAGAAGATCATACGACTTCTGGCAAAAGTAGAATACCTCTTGGATATCAGAGATCATTGCTGACAACACCAGAAGGAACACTCCATACAGTGAAAAATGGATGGAGAGAAATGCCTAGAGACAGCAGCAGGGATAGGAATTAGTGTACAAACCTGTGCTCCATATTTGGCTGGCAGTTCTGAGAATGGGAAAGCTGATTAGTGTGAAGGTGTACCCTTAAATGAAGCAGATTCATGTAGAGGTCCTGGAGTGTGTCAGATGGGCAGGGCCCGAGTGAAGAGAACTAGGTGCAAAAATGTACTTCCCATCTCACACCACCTCAAGTCACATCTTTGAGACTGAACCTGTGAAGCAGCAAGGGAAGCATGGTCCACAGACTACAGAGACATGGGTCTGGAAACCCAGAGAGGACGACTCTCAGTCATACCACAAACATGAGCCATTATGGTATAACAGTTTAACCAGTGACTGGAATTGCCAGGACCCTCCCCCATATTCTGACTCAACAGCTGTTAATTAGTGCTCCCCAACATTCAGTGTACTAAAACACCAAGCTAGGAAAAGATTTTTAAAAACACACAGCACCATCTGCTGGAAAAGTGGAAGTTTTGCAGCTTTATGACAGCTACAAAATGGGTAGACAATTACAGCAAATGGCATCATGAGTCCTCAAGGGACTGTTTCACCACAAGGAAGAAATCTCCAGAATCTAACCATAAGACCATGGAAGATATTTTCTTTCTGCCTGTCAGATATTGAATTCCAAATATCCAGATATTGAATTCCTGCCATAATGCAGGAATTCAAAGAAATGGTAGAAAACAGAAACTGATTGAAGAGTTATAAGAAAACTCAAATAACAAATGAATGTCCTGAAAATTAAAACTTTAAATAAGAAGATAATGGAATTGAAGGATGTAAGAAGGTCAGTAGAGAAGATAAGGTGTACTTTAGAAAACTATGAAAGCAGAATAAATCAAATAGAAGATCAAATCAGCAACCTCAGATATCATAGTGCTCAAAAGGTGCAGGTGGAAAAATTAAGAGAAATAAGAAGAAACTATATTAATGATTACCAGACTCCATTAGGAATAAAAAATAAGAGTTGTGGTTATCCCATAAGGGAGAGAAATGGGGGACTAGATAACTTATTCAAAGAAATAGTAGAGGAAAACTTCCCAAACCTGGGAAAGGAACTCATTGTACAACTCCATGAAGTAAAAGAAAGCCTTCTTTACCAAATGTAGTGAGATGTAAATCATACAGTTATGAAACTTTCATGAGTTCCAGACAAAGAAAGAATATTGAAGCTGGCTTTGGGGAAGAAGCAAAAAACTTATAAAGGCTTGCATCAGACTTCAAGGAAACACAACAGGCAAAGAGAGAATAGAATGATGTGCTCAAAATACATAAAAATAAAAATAAACAGACAAGAATACTCTATGCTGCAAGAATTTTCCTCAGATATGAGGTAGAAATAAAAACCATCTTAGGAAAACAGAAGCTGAAGGAGTTTGCCAACAATGACCTCCGTGGACAGAAATGTTTAAAGGAAATCTCATATTTAAATGTATGGAACTGGAGGGGATTATGCTAAGCAAAATTAGTCAAAAGGGTAAAGATAAATATCATATGGTATCATTTATATGTGGACTATAGAGAAACAAAACAAAAGGTCAGATAAAACCAACCATTAACAGGGCCTCCCTGGTGGCGCAGTGGGTTAAGCAACGCTCTACGAAGCAGACCGCAGCCACTGCAGCACGAGTTCGATCCCTGCTGCCGGCCGGGGGGCAGGACCCACATGGCACAGCAGACCTCTCCTGCCTCGCCCACTGCTCCCCTCAGCAGTGTACTTCCATTGATCTGCCTGTTCTGCTCCCCGCTCTGTCTCTGGTGGATTCTCTCACCCTCCACACCTCTGACCTGTACCCCAGTGCTTGTATGCATAAATAAATAAATCTTTAAAAAAAAAAACAAAACCAACCATTAACAAACCCTAGAAATTGGACTATAGAATTGAGGCTCTCAGAGGGGAAGGAGGAGACCAAACTGGGGAAGGGGCACAGTGGTTTATGGTGGAAGACAATAGATGCTTTGGTGATGGATGTGCTGTGTTAACAGAAACCTGAGGCTCTCATCAATACCTGCAAATCATTATATGTTATAAATAAATAATCTAAATTTAATTTTTAATTATACACACACATATATAAACTGATATACAAGTATTCGAGAATATATGGAAGAATTGGAACTCTCAGACACAACTGGTAAAATGTAAAATAAATAAAACCACTTTGGAAAATAGTTTTCAGTTTCATAAAGAGTTAAGCGTAGACCACCATAAGATCCAGGTATTTCACTCTTAGTAGTCTCTCAAGAAAAATGAAAGCATATGTTCACCCATATACAGATGCTCATAGCAACTTTATACAAAGAGCCAAAGAGTGGAAATAATCCAAATGTCTGTCAGCGAGTGAATGGGTTAACAAAGCCATACAAAGGAATAATACTCATCAGTAAAGGGTAAGAACTATTGATAAATACAAAAATAAGTAAATACACATTCCATTTTGGAGGGCTTTATATATTCTGTCTTTTATTTTTTTTTTACACAAGAGGTTCTACTTGGCTCTTTATGAAATTTTTCATAACATTTTTAATAATTTCTTATCTGTTAGTCATCATTTCCTTCCTCTGTTTTTTTCTTCAAATATACTAAAGTTCATTTTTACCCTTCTTATGTGGGATTTATATCTGATATCCTCCTATTCATAGTTATTGGTTAGCTCTTGCATTTTGAAATTCCTTTATAGTTCATATTTTATTAAATTCACTTTAAGGAACATGGAGGAGTCTGGATGGAGGTTCTATATTTGTCTCTGCCAGGAACTAGGACATTATATATTCATATTTAGGGTCATATTTTTATATGAATTTGCCTGTTATTAATTATATCAAAAGTGTGTTTTCATATTGTAATCACTTTACAGCTACCTCTCCATAAATACAATATTTAATGGTAGCATAACATTCACAATGTACATGTTCAATTTAGTTAAGTATTCTCTTCTTTTTGGACATTTTGATTGTTTTCATTCACTGTTTTAAAAACCTTTCCAACAGTGCCTTTATTCATGAAGTTTTATTTAGAATGATTTCCTCCTTAGATGTAAAACTACTGGGGCAATGATAATGAAGTATTCTTAGGTCTGTGATTGTCAAATTGCTATTCAGCTGAGTTACAGCAATTTACACTCCTTTCAGTAGTGGATCAAAGTACCCATTTCAGCTCACCTTTATTCTGATTGCTAATTTGTAGGTGATAGAGGACATGCCATTATGTATTTTTTTTTTATTTTCAGTTTCTAGTGATGCTAAATTTTTTAGATGTTACGCATTATGTAATTTTCTTTTGTTGAAGAATCCTTATTAAATTGTTATTTTAGTTTTATTTATTGCTTATTCCTAATATCTTATCAGATATTCACTAAAAGCTCAAGGAAAATCAGGACTTGATGTGTGCTCATTCTTATATTTATAATTTTAGGATTTATGTTTCCTAGTTTACTACATGTTTAGTTTTATAAAAGTCAAAAGCTGTATGTCTAAATCGGCTTTTGCCTAGTGGTTGAATAGCAGGCTAATTATTTTCCAATAATAACCACCAAATTTTATGATGACTAAAGAAAAGTTTATTAGGTTGAATACCTTCTTGTCTACCAATATTGATTTTCTAAAATCCATAGGATACTTTAATAAGTGACCCTTTTACATTTTAGATTATATTCTCCCAAGAGTCAAATAGAATAACAAAATAACCTTTTTCCATTTATATAATCGTAGCTATCCAATGTATAATAAGGATTTAAACTTATAAGAAATATTAATGATTCACCCACACATTATTTTCCATCCACACTTCATATTTTTTGAAATTTTCAGTATTTCAGTATTTTCAGTATTTCAGTATTTGAAATTTTCAGTATTTAGCAATGAACTTTTCAATACTATCAATGAACTTTTCATGATATTTAGGAAATCAGGAGAGTTTCAGGTTAATGACACAGGTCGCTTTTCATTTCAAACTTTGGAGCCGGTAGTGCCCTGAAGTTCCCCAGCCAATGTGGCTGCCCTGGTCTGTTATTTCTACTTTCTTAAGCTGTCAGTCAATGAGAGCAGTGTGGAGCAAATTAGTGGAAGGGAAAGGAAAGTGTTTGCACCCCTATTTCTCTCGGTAGCATCTCCTTTTATAAGCTAACATTTTCCCACAAATTCTGATTCCCAAGAGGGGGGTTCCTTTTTATTTTTAATTTTTATTAGATTCTGGGATACCAGAGACTTCTCCTAACTTTTGTAGCATCACTAGAGGTGGGTTAAATAGGAGAGCCCAAACCAGTTTCTCAAAATGAATAACCATTGGATTTTAAACTTGTAAATATTAAAGTGGCAAGGCAAGATCATTTGCTTAGCCCTTAGTTTGTTTTCCATTTCAAGTTTTGCTTAAAAAAAAGGATGTCATAATGAAATCAACTTTCTGACTTAGTTCCTTAATTAGGTGCTTCATTTAAACATTGACATTATTTCTATTATCATAATATAATTTAAAAGCAGCTAAAGGAAGGAGAATTGGTTGAGGAATACTTAGGAAGTTAATACTTGCTCTTTTAACATAATTTTGTAACAGAGAGGTAAATGCCAGAGGTTAATTACAATTCCACTAATGTAAAATAACTAAGAAGAAATATTGAGAGTATGGTAACAAAGATTGAAAGCAGAAACCCCAAAATATGTATCTTTTAAAAAAAATCCCAAATTTCATCATTAATAGCTGTTATGAACTCGTTATGAAGAAAGAAGTTATAATAAATCTAAATGATCTCCATTTACTATAGCATTAGTTAAACTTTAAGATGACATTCTGAAGAAAATCTTATATAATTAATAAGGAAATGTAAAATAGTAACTATGGAATGTTTGAGACACACAATTTAGAGATGTCTTTACTTTGAATCATTTTCTTCTCAGGTATAAGGCACATATAGGAATTGTAGCTCCTATGCCTAGCATGCTTGTGATTCCTATCAGTCAAAATCATACTGGAAATTATGTAGCTAGGCATATGCATGTATTTCCAGTAATACCCCTACCTATGGTTTTATATCAGTAAGGAATTAAATTTTCATTTTAAAACTACTTTGCAGAAAGACATTGGAAAAGGTAAGTCAGATTTGAAAAATTATTCACACACTGCATTTCCATGTCAAATATAAAGTTTTGGATTAGTCGTGACTTGTGTGACCTGCTAGTCATCAAAATGAACATGTTTAGTTATTGATTAATAACTACATTAATACTATAATTATTGATTATGAAGTGCTAAGCTATCATCACATATAGCGAAAATAGCATGTTTTCTATTTAACCAAACACTGGTTACTTTATTTTTAACAGTTTGTGCTATCTTTAAACCAGTGAGTAATGGTTTCTTAAGTGGCCATCAGGATTAAAGTTGTCCATGAAAAATACTTATTTGGTTAGAAGATAATGTTATAAAAATACCATTTCAAAAATGACAATCAAATGTTATGATTTGACCTGTATTTTGAGCTGTTTTCAAATTATTGTGATTCAAGCATGTCAAAAGAGTGAACAAATAGAAATTCATGCTAACTGCTCATGAGAGATTAATGGGCAATTAGTAGTTTCAGGGGGCTTAGAGTTCCAGACTTGCCTGTGCCAACCTTGAGCCCACCAATCCTGTCCTTACACCTTGTTTCTCTCGCTTCTTCATTAATTCCACATCAACTAATTACACCATTAAATGGAAGCAATCCTAAATGATGTCTTATTGCTGATGACATCTAAAATTTTCCAGATAAGGGAGTATGAAGGAAATTATAATAGGTGTTTAAGCATCAATGAAGGATTTTTTTCCTTTTATTTCAAGAAATATAAAGATACTATTTAACTAAGTGTAAATTAAATATATAACAATCCACCCTGACTTTTTGCAATTTCATTTTATGTTCAGAAAGTTCCTTGAGCATATCTCTATAGTTTCATCTTCATTGACCTGGGTTTTGAAGCTTTTCCTGTGTCTCTGACACCTTTTGAATATCTATATCACTGACATCAGTCAGGAGTGTTTCTTAAATATTTCATTGTGCACACAAATCACTTCACAGTTTTCTTAAAAGAAAAATTTTATTTGTATAGATCTGGGGCAAGGACTGAAGTGCATTTCAAGCAACTTCTAAGTGAAAGTGGCACTGATGATGCAAGTTCATGAACCACTTTAAATACCCAGTCCTTCAATATTTATAGCCTGAGGGATATATTTTTGCCTTTAAAGTTTTTCACCTACTGTTTCATAGCCATTAAAAATATCTTGCAATTGAGACAACAAATTATTCCTTTAGGGGAAGTGGAGAAAAAATGATATTATAAATATCCTTCATCAATTTTATTAGTCTTGAGCATATAAATATTTGCTTAATGAAATTCTAGATATTTGAAAAACTATCTACCTACAAAACTCATTAATTTCTTCTTTTATCCAGTCATGTTAAATCAGCACCAAACATTATTGAGCTGGTTACAATAGAGTTGTTAAGACAAAGAGGACCTTTATCCTCAAGCAGCTTGCAGTCAGCAGTTTAGACTCAGGAAGGGGCCCTCCTGGTGGCACAAGGAGTTAAGTCTCAGCACAGTGAAGCTAATCATAGTCACTGCAGAATGAGTTCAATCCCCTGCCAGGGATCGAACAGCACACATGTGCCACATGGCAGCAGACCTCTCCTGTTTCCCTACTGCTCCCCTCAGCTGTGTATTTCAGTCGATCTGCCTATTCTGCTTCCTGCTCTGTCTCTGGTGAATGCCCTCACCCTCACACCTCTGGCCTGTACCCCAGTGTTTGTATGCATAAATAAATAAATCTTTAAAAAAAAGAGGCTCAGGAAGTGGGATAATCAATGCTTTGTGATTATACTATCAACTCAAAAATCACCTATGGTGCTGATAATGCAATAACAAACATGTGCTTCAGATTTTTCTTATTATGTTTAACTTTCTTACTAAAATCTGCTCATAAAGAAAAGACTGTAAGGGCCTCCCTGGTGGTGCAAAAGATACAGTCTCAGCACAATCAAGGTATCACCGGCCACTTGCACATGAGTTCAATCCCTGGCACAGCAGAACTCTACTGTTTCACCTACTGCTCCCTTCAGCAGTGTATGTCAGTAGATTCTTTGTCCTGCTCCCCACTGGGTCTCTGATGAATCCTGTCATCCCCCCAAACCTCTGATCTACACCCCAGTTCTTGCATGCATAAATAAATAAAAAGAAATCTTAAAAAAAAGAAATTAAAGACTAGAGTCATGAAACATTTATATGAGGCAATTTGAAAAGCTATGTAAGTAAAATATAAATTCATGAAGAAAAAAATTCAGACTTTCTAGAAGCTCAAAGGAGAAGCAATACTTTTAAAAAGCAAGTATCTATTTTGAAATGAACTGTAAGTGATGGTACTTGTAGTATTCAAGAGAATATGAAAAAAAAAAGCAAAATTACTTTAAGTCTTTTTTTAAATTATTATAATGCAGGTAACTGCGATTTATTTATTTATTTATAAAGATTTATTTATTTATGCATAAAAGAGCTGGGGTACAGGCCAGAGTCATGGGAGGTGAGAGGATTCACCAGAGACAGATTGGGGAGCAGAACAGGTGGATCCACTGAAACACACTGCTGAGGGAAGCAGCGGGCGAGGCAGGAGAGGTCTGCTATGCCATGTGGGTCTCCTCCCCAGCCGGCGGCAGGGATTGAACTCGTGCTGCAGTGGCTGCGGTTTGCTTCATAGTGTGTTGCTTAACCCGCTGCGCCACCAGGGAGGCCTCTGTTTTTTGTTTTAATTATTTTTTTCTTTTATCTTTGTAGTTCCCATATTTCTCCCACCACCGTATCACTGGTGAACCATCACCTATTTCCTTGTGCTCATCTCTTTATGCGTCCTCTGCTGTATGCCTCAGTTCGATGGTTAGCTTGCTAGTTTTGAGTTTTTCATTCTGTTTGGTTTCTCTATATTCTACATATAAGTGAGACCATCCGGTATTTATCTTTTTCCTTAGACTAGTTTCACTTAGCATAATTCCTTCCAGCTCCATCCATGTTGCAGCAAGTGGCATGAGTTTGTCTTTTTTTTTTTTTCTTAAAAAAATATTTATTTATTTATGCCTACAAGAGCAGAGGTACAAGCCAGAGGCATGATTGGTGAGAGGATTCACCAGGGACAGAGTGGGGAACAGAACAGGCAGATCGACCAAATTACACTAATGAGGGGAGCAACCGGCAAGGCAGAGGAGGTCTGCTGCACCTTGCAGGTCCTCTCCCCACCTGGGATAGAACTCCTGGTGCGGCGCTGCGGGGCTTCACGGTAAGATGCTGCGGGGGCTTCACGGTGAGGTGCTGCGGGGCTTCACGGTGCGGTGCTGCGGGGCTTCACGGAAAGATGCTGCGGGTGCTTCACGGTGCGGTGCTGCGGGGCTTCACAGTGCGGTGCTCAACCTGCTGTGCCACAAGGAAGGCCCAGTTTATCCTTGTTCTCTGAGTAATATTCAATTGTAAAAATTACCACAACTTTTGATACATTGGTCTATTTATGTCATATTTTGTGGTTTGGGTTTTTTGCATATCTTGGCTATTGTAAATACTGCTGCAATAAACATAAGTGCTGGTTTCCTTCCAAATTAGTTTTTGTGTTCTTTAGGTAGATTCCTAGGAGTAGAATTGCTGGATCTTCTGGTAGATCCATTTTTAGTGTTCTGAGGAACCTCCACACAGCTTTCATTAGTACTCGGACCATTTTATTTTCCCACCAGCATTGTAAGAGGTTCCTTTGTCTTCACATTCTTTCCAGTATTTGTTGTTTCCAATTATTTTAATGTGGGCCATTTTTACTGGGACGAGGTGGTGTCTAATTATGGTTTTGAGTTGCTCTCTTCCATGATAACTAGTGACGTTGTACATTTTTTTCATACCTGAGGTTATTTGCCTTTATTCTTCAGAGAAGTGCCTTTCTGGTGCTTTTGTACCAGGGTTGTTTTAGGAAAAGGGGAAGTTTTAAAATCTTGGTTTTGCCCTAAGTGGGTGGAGTTGAGGAGGAAAAAAAATTTTTTGCAGAGAAGGGAGAAAGAAGAAAGGAAGATGGAGAGCAGCAAGGAGACCTGGAGGAGGCACGTGGGGCAGAGGGACATGTGAAGAAACTGTGCTTGCTTTTTGGTCTTGGACTGG
>JAGFMF010011799.1:3582330-3594851 GCA_019455555.1 Galemys pyrenaicus | reverse complement strand
AAGGTTTTGTATGTTTGTCTTAATGCAGCGGATGGCAGAACCCATTCAGAGAGGGCAGGCTTGGGGGTTCTGGGTGCTCCTCTCCCTGCCCTGTAACAACCTGATACATATCTCTTTCATATTACTTTAAAGTAAAAATCATCTGATTTCAGTTCCCCTTTTGACATCAGAATCTAATTTCTTCTTTGAATAGAAACTGTAAATAGCAATAGAAAATTTATTTTTAAATGATTCTATTTTTAAATATCTGTTTCTCTCTTGACTTCTAGCTAAATTTCCCAATAAATGTTGACTACATTGAAAAATAATATTTTGCGAAATTGTATCATGCAAGAGAGGATCCAAAAAACTTCATTCTTTATTGTATAAATATGTATTTTTCAGCAATAGGAGAAAATAATAGAAAATTAGAATGACAAATCATACAAATAGTTCTATCATTCTCGGTTTCACTCAGTGAATTCCTGAAATTTGAATAATTTAAATTCAAATTCCAATTTAATGTTTGAATACATTTAGCTTAATAGCTAAGTATACCTTCTTTCAGTATTGATAATGGTTGTGTGTAAGCTTAATTAAAATAATTTCATCACAAAGCAAGGAAACCTAATGCTGTTATTGAGTGATTAAGTTAATTTGGAAATACTGTTCATTGAACACAACAGGATTTCATTTGGTTAATGCTGGATTGGGTGAGTTATTTTTTTGAAGGCAGCTGTGAGAAGGACTGTATTTTATTTTTAACTATTCTGGTAATTTTCAGTATCTTTTGAAAAACATTAAATGTATATTTTGCAATTGAGTAGTAGCAACTATTTTTAGTAGCAACTTTACCAGGCTGTCATTTAATAATATACAGTAAACATGACATCATTTCTTGCATCATGCTCAATTATGTGATCATGAAATGTGTTACCTACCTAACTGGGTCATATCATCTATGCTCAGAAAACCAGACACTGAACCACAGGACTGTTTCCACAAAGGGAATCCTTTGTTAATTTGTGGCACAACCATGGGAGAGTTGCAGTTAGTATTTTAAAGAAACTATATTTTTTAGTGGTGAGTGATGGACGATTATATAGGAAAGAAAGTGTAAGAGGGTGGTTCTGGTGCCCCTCTCCCTGCCCTGTAACAAAAGGAATGCAGGGATCTAGGGAGAGTTTCTTCAATCTCAGGTCTGGGAGGGACCACTGGGCAGTCACAGACTATTGATGCATTTCTGGAATAGTTGTTGCCTGAAGCTTTACATTTTCAATGACCCATCAGCACTGATGTTTATCAGCATATTTGTAGGGAACAGAATACTTTGTTAAACATTAAATAAGCCATCATCATGGGCCCAAGGGATATAGTACAGTGGTTCTTATCACAGGGGTCAGGCCATTATTCATCATTCAGACCTAACAACACAATTAAATTTAAATGAAAGAAAATTTAACTATCCTATCTGGTGTCTCAACTCAGGCACATTGCTGTTGGGACATGCTGTCCAGTTAGTCCTCTCCTTCCTTCCCCTTCCTCATTGTCTCACTCCCCTCATAAGTAAACCTTTTCAAAATTTCTCTCTGTGTGTCTACTTTTGGATCTTGTCCCAAGTTTGTTAATGTATAGGTGAGTACTCACAATCATAGCCACCCCCATTTCCCTCTCTTTATAAACATGAGAAACTGGACATCAGAATTTCTTGCGCTGCCCTCTGCTACTTGTTGGTGTTAAGTTCTAGGAATGTGTAACAATGAAACTAAAGGGGTTTTCCCTTCTCCTACTGAACTCCATTCAATGGATGGAGGTTCTATCTTGGACATGACAGCACTGAAGATATTGTGGCTTGTCCATCTTGTATTGGCTTGTAGAACAGGAATTCCATGCCAGGAACAAAAACCCAAGAAGACCTGGGGCTGTTGCTCTTCTAATTGCAACAACATATTTAGCTCCTAACTTGGGGTTGTCACTCAGAAGCAAACCATTGTTCCTCCCCATCACCAGAGACATGACTCAAAGATTTTGCCCACAAAAGGAGCAGGCTGTAGCACAGAGAATTTCTAATCTCTTTTTAAATGAAATGACTTAATTTGCCACATAGTTTGGAGAAGTGTAACTCTAAGGTCACTCACAAAAACAGTGAAAACTGCTATAAATGTCAGTTGAAGGAGATAGAGTCATTGAAGATATAGACTGTGCTATAGGCTGGCTTATTTGCAAGAAAGGTAAGAGGGAAGGGACAGAAGGGAGGAGCTTTTTTAGGTGAAGACAAATAGCAAACTCTAACGTGAACTATCCCTACAAAAATGACTGAGTTTCATTGGATCTGTCTGTGAGCAATTTATATCCTAGACCACTGTTTTAAACAATAGAGAACCAGTCAATAATTAGTAGAATTTAATAGATGGGCATGAATAGGGAAAGAGAACTATACCAAAATAAATGTTATCAAAAGTGGTTGTGGCATACACAAACAGCATCTCCTAAGGAACAGTGTAGAAGGCATCATGCTGCAGGGAGAAATAGTCTTCATTAAGGTAAGATAGAAATCATAAAAAAGAAACTAAATGAAAAATTGGCAATAAAAATATAATAACTAAAATTTAAAAATTTACCAGAGAGCTCAAAAGTAGATTGCAAATGATAATAGAAGCAATAAGTAAATTTATTATTATTAGAATAAGAATTGTTTTTATGTCTTCTATGATAGCATTTATTGATAATATTTGGTGTATATATGTATATATATTAGTACTATGATAATTTTTTATTTTAATGACAAAGGTTGATCCTTTTAAACAGTTTTTTTTTTCATTTATAGAACTATTAACCAAAATGTGAAGCAAATCAAAATTTAAAAAATTATTATTTTAGGGGTAGGATCATTTCTCATCTATAAGACTAATTTTAAATATAGGGAATGAGATTAGAGAGTGTATTTTTTCATAATATGCATGTACAATTGTTATTTGTTATTTAAATTACAAACATATCTCAGATTGGTTTCTCAAAGCTAAATATGTGCTTTTCTAGAATATGAATGTGTTTCAGTGTTAAGATTCTTATTTAAAGTCATTATAGAAAAGAAAATATGTAAATAATATCTATGATAAATGTGACCTAAAATCAAATAGATATAATGATTCAAGAGACTATACAATTGATTTTCTTAGTTAAATTCAATTTTTTATTTTTGTTTCTAATGCATACTTTATATTAGATTACTCTAAAATTATTGCTATTCATTGGGAATATATGATACATGCATTTCAGAACAGTTATATAATAACACAAGTATGTTAAGAGCTTGAATGGAAGATTCAAATTAAATAAACTACACCAAAAAACATAAACAAGTGTCTGTAAAAATGCCATATTTTATTTATGTTTTCCTTCTTTATAACTTTTTGATTTAAAAAATATTTTTAGTAAGGGCTTACTGTGATAGACAATACTTTGTGGTCACTTAAAACTGGTTATGGGCCCCTTTATTAACCAAAAGTGGAATACAGGAGGAGAAGGCAGTGTGGAGGGGAAAATTGTGAACATGTTGACTCTGAGATGTCTTTGAAACAGAACCATGTGAATAGTCAGTGAAAACAGATCTGGAATTAATGGGTATGCTCTAAGTGGCGGATTTGATCTTTTTATGTGTATATTGAAATGCAGAGTTCTTGTTTGCTTTAGTTTTGGTAATGTTCAGAGTGTTGTATAAAACTCAGGAGAGCAGAACTTATTGGGTAGACTGATTAACATTGGCAACTGGATGGAATGGTCAATACAGGAAGTCAGCAGGAAGAAAACGAGCTAATACAAAGGGATCCACTAGGCAATAGGAGGAGGAGATCCTGTGCAACAGAGTGACATTATCCATTCTTGATGATCCCAATGCTTGGGTTGCACTCCATTATCCCAAATACCTTGGGGAAATGTAGTCAAGTTTCATAGAGATGAAGATGTTGGAAATACCATCTGATTGAGACGTTATCTAACATAAAAATGTGGTAGACATCAGGTAGAAGAGGAAGACTGAATTAAGAAACAGTCTGTATGAATTGAAGTCAATATATGAAAATGAGATTTCTCATTTGCAAATCCTGTAATTACACAGATTCAGCAAGCTAGTAAGCTAGCTACAAAAGCTATTTAACTGGTTATTATTTTCTGTTCAATCATATACATGCAGAGATTTGGACTGTTCAGTACAACTATAGTAAAAACACTTGAATAGCTTTCTTCTTCATAATCTCACTCATAATCTAAGCATGTTATAGCAAGAGAATGTATTTGCTAAAACTGATAGATTTAAACAGTGAATAATTACCAAAAGAAACATCTGTAACTAACTACATCCAAGACCTTACCTACAGGACTGCATTCTGAGTCAACTCTTCTGAGTAAATGTTTCTTGATTACAGTGACAGGTAATATTTACTGTGCCTCTGAAGTTTACTGATAAACTACTCCCTACCAGTTTCATGTAAATTATTTAAAGACTTGGATTATTTTTAGAATCTTTGAAAATCTCTTATTGATACCAACTGTAGCAAACTGACTCAAAGAAAAAGAACCTAAGTCTTTATTTCAAACAAATATCGAACAGAAAGAAAACTAGAGCCAGAAAAGGAAAATTCTTTAGATAGTATACTTCATTTAAGCTATTATGTATTCTTCCATTATGTATTTATTACCATTAGTTTAAACACAGTAAATTTCACCAGAAGTAAAAACCAGTCTAATTTACCAGTCTGTCTTAATGACTTTACACTATTCTGAGAATTGCTCATTGTCCATTTCATTAGATGGATGTTGACATGTCCTTGTCTTTGCAGATATATTGGGAACTGTTATAGTTCTCAGACATTAGATGTGCGAGATTTATATATGAGAAAAGGAAGAAAAAGGAGATGTTCTCAGGAAGCAGGAAGTTGCTAAGTCTGCTGTTTGGATTCTGCTACTGGCTGGAGCAGAAAGTTCTAGCGGTCTGCTTGCCTACAGTAGTAGCTACAGCTGTTTTGATCACCTTCCCAAGCAATAAAGAAAGTCTATGATAGATAGGGTGACAAGCTTTCACATAAAAACTGTATAAAACCTTACTATTCCTGCAATTCAGGGCTCAGACTTTTGGGAGCTATCCCACTAGGCCCATTGGTGTGACAATTAAATCTCTCTATCTCCAGCTCCCTGAGTGCTGCCTGATTTCTCTGGGAAATTGCCATAACAGTAATGCACTTGGCAACTTCTCAGAAATAAGAAGGAAGAGGAATTGTATCACCTAAAAGAGAATATGGATTATCATTTATCCTCTGTTTAACCCACCTACTAATTTGCATTTCAGATGCCCACCTATAATGGTTGTCAGTTATATTCCACTATCACATTGTTATTTTGTGTCAATTAAAAAAAATTCTTTGTATTAAGTGTTTTATTTTAATTCTGTGTTAGTAAATACTGGTGCTGGATCTGTTATTTATTGGGGAAAAGGTGGAGGAGGGAATACATATAGTTCCCTGTTTAAAAGAATTTCAATGGGCCTCCCTGGTGGCGCAGTGGGTTTTGCAACCCACTATGAAGCAAACCGCAGCCACTGCAGCACGAGTTCGATCCCTGCTGCCGGCCACGGAGGGGACTCACATGGTGCAGCATACCTCTCCTGCTGTGCCCGCTGCTCCCCTCAGCAGTGTACTTCCGTTGATCTGCCTGTTCTGCTCCCAGCTCTCTGTGGTGAATCCTCTCACCACCCCCCACACCTCTGGCCTGTACCCCAGTGCTTGTATGCATAAATAAATATTTTTGAAAAAGAGAGAAAAAAATAAAAGAATTTCAATAGAACAAAATTCTAGTGTCATTTCAAATCTAGTCAATCTCTTAAAATCTGTTGTTCAAACCCAACTTACATTCCCACTAGTTGTGAAAGAGAATTCCTTTTTCTTCCACATCTTCACCAGGATTTGTTTTTTTAATGTGGCCATCCTTATTGGTGTTAAGATTGTATCTCATTGTGGCTTTGATTTTATTTCCCTGATAATAAAATATGTTATATATTTTTTCATGTGCTACTTGGCCATTTGCCTTTCTTCTTTGGAGAATTGTCTTTGTAGATCTTCTGCCCACTTTTTGATTAGGTTGTTTGCTTTGTTTTTGTTGAGTGTGTAAGCTCTTTGTAGACCTCTGATTTGAGTTCCTTATCCCTTTTATGGGGTGCTAATATTTTCTCCCATTCAGTCAGATGGCTCTTCATTTGGATTACTGTCTCTTTTGCTGTGTAGAAGCTTTTTGTTTGGTGAAGTCCCAGTTGTTTTCTCTGCCTTCATTTTCTTTGCTTCTGGAAATGTGTCCTCAAAGATGTTTCTGAGACCTCACAGAAAGCTACACTAAGGCTACACTAAAGGGGCCTCTTTGGTGGTGCAGCAGGTTGAGTGCCTCACTGTGAAGCATCAGAGGCACAGCAGCATGAGTTTGATCCCTGGCCAGGAAGGGGACCCACATGGCAATGCAGACCTCTCCTGCCTCCCAGGCTGCTCCCCTCAGCAGTGTATTTCAGTCATCATTCTGCCTGTTCTGTTCCCCATTCTGTCTATGGTGATTCCTTTCAACACCCCCCCACCTCTGGCCTGTACCCCAGCCCTTGTATGCATAAATAAATAAATCTTAAAAAAATAAAAATACACTAAAAATGTATCTACCATATAATCCAGCAATGCACTCCTAGGATTCTACCCAAAGGACACAAAACATTAATTTGAAGGGAAACTTGAAATCCTTTGTTTATTACAGCACTCTTTATAATAGTCAAGATATGAAAATAACTCAAATACCCCAAAACAGATGAATGGGTCAAAAAGTTGTGGTATAATGTATTTACACAATAGCATTCAAAGAAGACAAATATGTCATTTGCAACAACATGGATGGAGCTGAAAGGGATTATACTAAATGAAATAAGTTAGAAGGGAAAAGATACATATTGGATGGTTTCATTTATGTGTGGAATATAGAGAAGAATAACGAAAGGTTAAGAAGAAAGACAAAACTTGCAAGCTGACCGTGTATCTGAGGCATACAGCAAAGGGGGCTGGACGGCGGAGGAAAGAGCACAGAAAATATGGTGATGGTGCACAGGCACTGTGGCTTTGAATGATGGGGACAACACCTCATGGGAGATAACAGTTACTGTACAAAAACGAACAAAGATGTGAGAAAGTAAATAAATTTAGAGGGAAAGCATTTTGATCTACTGAAATTCTGAAAAAGATTACTTCAAATAATAACTGGAAAGTGGCTTAATTTTTAGTTTCTAATAAATTACTGAATCTTTGTTTAAAAACCTGGATGGAGATAGATAATTTAAATTTTTAGTGTAAAATAGGACCCAGAGTCTTGTTCATAGATATGTTGAGAGAACACTGTTTATTTCCTGACATGCCATCAAGTACTGAATGTAAACAGGAGAAACATGAATCATTTGGAAAGATTTTTCCTAAGGAAAGAGCACTAGAGCAAATAAGTAACAGCTTTAGTTGAGATGACCCTGTGAGGTTGTTCCAGGTGTGGAATTCACTCTTAATAAATCCCACACTCTGAATGGGTGTGTTTATATGTACTATCAGTAGGGTAAGCATGAGATGGACGGAGAAGATTTTAAGCATCTATAATTTATATGCAAAGGGTTAGCTATTGGGAGTAATTACATTGCTTTTTTATTTATTTATTTTTATTCTATTTTTCCCTTTAATTTATATATATTTGACATCAATTGTAATCCCCATGTATTCCCAATTACCGTATCACCAGTACACCATCACCTCAGTCCCCCGTGCTCCCATCTGCCCTCCCCACCACTCCCCACCAAGTGTTCCCAATTTGTCCTTGTCTTTTCATTTTTGGTTTTTGTGTCTTTATTGTTATTATTATTGTTCTTATTCCTTTTCTTGATCCTTATTTGGTTCCCTTATATTCCTCCTAGGGGAGGAACCATCTGGTATTTTTCTTTTCCTTCTGATTTACTTCGCTGAGCATAATCCCTTCCAGTTCCATCCATGTTCCTATGAATGAGTCTAGTTTTTCATTTTTGATTGCTGAGTAGTATTCCATCGTGTCTATGTACCACAGCTTCCCGATCCACTCATCTGTTTTTGGGCATTTAGGTTGTTTCCAGGTTTTACCTATTGTAAAGAGTGCGGCTGTAAACATAGGGGTGCAGGTATTCTTTTGAATCAGTGTATTTGTGTCTTTTGGGTATATTCCTAGGAGTGGGATTGCTGGATCATATGGAAGCAAGTTTCACTACAGCAGTGTTAGACAGATTTGCTGAATGTGAATATTTACATTTGTCACATTGTATTCATTAGTATTTGAAAATAGCAATTCCAGTGATGAATAATTTTATCCCATGGGATAAAAGAATCTTTATTCCATGACTACTAAACTGAGTTAGAAAGAAAAAAAATCTATTATTTAAACAGATATCCTATTTTCAAATTGTATTATTTAATATTTTAGAACAAAAATGAGCTTATGACTATATACAACAATTTGACTTGTTCTCTTTCCAAAATATTTTCTTCTGCTGTGATTTCTTAGCTTGGTTAAACTTTTTTTGCTGCTTCTTTCCACATACTCAAAGTGAAAAGTGATCGCATTTCCAAATGAATCACTATTTTTTAGGCAGACTTATGATAGAGAAGAGGGAAAAAAAAATCACTGAATCATATTCCTGCAAGCTTGATACTTTTTGAGTCTTTTCCCCTCAAATGAGCTAAATTGGCAGGTTGGAAAAGATGTGTTTGAAACAGTTTGTAAAATAAAAAGGATTTCTGAGATATTTAATTACTTAGAAATATTTGATATTAAAGGGAATCATATTGTAGTCTTGTTTATTCACTAATGTGTGCTTGTGATATAAGCAGTGTAAGGGTATAAGCACTGTAAAGGATAATTACTAGTAATTGCTAAAGAAATGTTTTAAAAGTTTACAACATAAAAGAGAAGGTATTAACATTGATACAGTATTTCATGAGAGACACTATTTAAGGCATCTAATCAGTATAGCAACTCTAAGATGGAAGCTTTACTAGTCACACATTAGGACAAACAGATACAGCTAGACTGAGTGACTTGTCTAAAGTTGCCAGCTATGTAAGTGGTTAGCTAACTTCTGTGGTTATTGAAGGGATTTGAGAGACTTAATATATGACATAAAATTTTCATTTTTCTGAGTGAAGACAAAGTGAAAACTAAATATTGCTATCAAATAGATGTATATTTAAAAACATCAACTTGTTACAAGTCCTATGTTGAACATCGCATTAAGTCATTAGATAAACATGGTTGCTAGTATTTTAACCCATAATTGGACACATTTATCCAGGTCCTGTACCTGGTAGGGTTTAAAACTCAATGATGTCCAAAGACATAATGAGTTGGAAAGATATTCTGTGTTCAGTGATAGATCAGTGGACACTTGGGTTGTGTCCATATCGTGGCTATTGTGAATAATGTTACAATGAACATGAGGTGCAATACCTCTTTGAGATTCCAATTTAACATCCTTTGAATATAAAGTCTGAAGTGGGATTGCTGGATCATATGATAGTTCAATTTTTAATTTTTTGAGGAGCTTCCATACTATTTTCAGTTAGGCTAGACCAATTTACATTCCTATTAACAAAACATAAGAGTTCTAGTTTATCCATGTTATCACCAACACTGTATTCCTTATCTTTTTGATAAGTCATTCTAACCAATGTGAGGTGACATCTCATGGTTTTGATTTGATTTTCTCTGGTTATTAATGATGTTGATCATCTTTTTATGTACCTGTTGACCATGTGTTTGTCTTATTTGGAATAATATTTATTCAAGCTTGCTGTCTATTTATAAATTGGGTTATTTGTGTGTGTGTGTGTTTTTTCCAGGTGAGTTGCCTGAGTTGCTATACATTTCGAATGTTAACACATTACTAGATATATGGTTTGAAAATACTTTCTCCCATCCTGTTGATTATTTCTTTTGCCATGCAGAAATTTTGTGTTTTGTTTTAGTTTTCATAACTCCACTTACGTATTTGTGCTTTGGTTAATTGCACTGTTGATGTCATATCTAAAATACCACTCTCAGAAGCAATGTAAAGGAAATTTTTCCCTATGTTTTTTCTTATGAGTTTCAAACTTACAGGTCTTAAGTTTAAGCCTTTAATAAAGTTCAAGTTAATTTTTGTGAGGGGTATAGGATAGGGGTTTAGTGTCTTTATTTTGCATATGAATATACAAATATTTAAATATACTTCATTAGGATTAATATTGTTCTGTTTCACCCAGATGGAGGAACCCTGAGTCAATATATTTTTTTATTTCTTAATATTCTTTACTCCTTAAAAGAGAATGATTCTTCTCTTTTTGTATTGCAGTAGTATTGGAATATGCAGCTCCTCCATGTGCTAAGTGTGTGTGTGTTCCAGAACAAAAAGGCAGCTTTTGTCAGCAAACATCCATATGCTTGCTGCTACCTCTGCCTTTTTCTAAGGACTGAAGTCATAATGGACTCCAGGGAGAAAGTAAGCAAATTACAGAGGAACAACATGATTCCCTAAAGCCAGTTGCCAGCATGTATTCTACAGCCCAGGCTTGTTCACTATGGTGAGAAATCTGTAAAGGGGCCATTATTCCCAGTCAGGGATAGTATGAGCAGCATATAAAAGGTTGCTATTCAGCCTGACAAACAGAACTTATTACCTTATTTTAAAATAGCATTGATCATTGTAGAAGAGGATTTTTAGAGGGATGGTGTGCAACCTTTTCACTTTGCTGTGCTGAATTGAAATAGGTAAAGCCCCTTCCTTGGATTGTAGGTTTGAAAGAATGAAATAATCTGAATTTAAATTCATTAGCCTTGAATATGAATAACAGATCTTTATTTCTAAGCAGATGGGCAATTTCATATTTTTTGTATTCAAATTCTTTTTTTTTAAAGATTTATTTTTATTTATGCATACAAGCACTGGGGTACAGGCCAGAGGTGTGGGGGGTAAGAGGATTCACCACAGAGAGCAGGGAGCAGAACAGGCAGATCAACAGAAGTACACTGCTGAGGGGAGCAGCGGGCACAGCAGGAGAGGTCTGCTGCACCATATGGGTCCCCTCCCTGGCCAGCAGCAAGGATCGAACTCGTGCTGCAGTGGCTGCGGTTTGCTTCATAGTGTGTTGCTTAACCCACTGTGCCACCAGGGGAGGCCCTGTATTCAAATTCTTTTATTGAATAAAAAAAATAGATACACATCACTGTGAAGACTGAAAGTAAGGCAATATACATAAAAATACTTGACAATTACAAGTATAGTAAGTGGATTTAATATTTGATTAGTCTCATCCATGTATTAACTCAAGAAATTTATTATATAGTAAAATTTTATATGTATGTAGATGATGAAGACAACAAAGCTTATGGATGAGAGAAAGTGTGGTCCCTACATATTCCATTACCCTGGGTGATTTACACCCCTTGTTTCACTCTATCAATTGTGACATTTACATTATCATTTCTTGAATCAATTTTTGCTTTTATTATTTCTCCTCCTAGATATTCTTTTAGTGCTTTGCTTTGTCAATTTTTTTGGTCAATTTAAAAGTATAAGCTAAATAAATACTTATTGTCTGATTGCTCATCCATTCATCCACATTTATTTTATTCTTTCTTTCTTTGAAAATGTTGTTCACTTACCATTCCAGTGGAGCAACTATCTAAAGTTTATAAATATGAAAGAAAGGATTTCTTCTCTGAAATATTTTGCAGTTAAGTAAGAAAGATGAGTTTGGTAGAGGAGCAGCTTTAATGAATGTGAGGAAGCAGATGAATACTTTAAGTAAACAACAGGTCAAGTATGGGAAATTTGAGGATGGAGAAAAACTCCCTGATATAAAATAGTATTTGAGTTCTTTGCTCAGTTTGGAGGTAATGGCAGGGAGAACATGAAAGAATATAAGGTTGTGGACAAATGACCCAGGAAGGTTGGAAGAAAATAAACATTGGAATTCATTTATAGGGGCTGCAAATACAGCAAATAAATTTGGTGAAGGACATTGAGTCCAGATTATGAGTGCTCTTGTATGCTAGAGGAAGACCTTTAATTTCATTCCATAGGAAATCAGAAATGGGAAGCTATTCAGTAGGAAATTTGCAGACAGTGAGTGATAAAATAAACATGCCAAAAAGTGAGGTGAGGCAGCGAGAGGTTATCTGTGTGGCAAAGAAAATTCATGTTATCTAAGTGCAAGTGGAAATGAAAACTTGAGAAAAATACTAAGTTTGAAACTAGACTAGATAATAATTGATTCTGTCCCAAAAACTCCAGATACATTGTTTAACTGTATCCTCTTGGTAAGCCTAAGAGAAAGGCTATTCATTCCATTTTGGAGAGAACCAAAGTTGTTTTTTTTTTGTTAATATATATATTTTTAAAATTTACATATACTTGCCATTAATTGTAATCCCCATGTATTCCCCATCACCATCTCACCAGTGCACCATCACCTCAGTCC
>JAGFMF010011799.1:3562007-3581729 GCA_019455555.1 Galemys pyrenaicus | reverse complement strand
CCTTTCCTTGATACTCCTTTGGTTCCCTTATGTTCCTCCTAAGGGAGGAACCATCTGGTATTTTTCTTTTGCCTTCTGACTTGCTTCGCTGAGCATAATTGAACCCCAAGACCAGATAACTGTATAGCAGGAGAAGTGAAATTTATTTAAGCCCAGATAATCTAGCTCCAGAGCTGGTCCTCTTAACAACTGTGCTATTCTAGCACCCTCTAACTGAAAGCAGGGTTCTAATATGATAGATTTTTTTTTTCTAGTTTTAGTGATTGGGACTAAGAAAAATTACATAGTAGAATGCAGGGAGAAAGAGCAGGGCCTGGTGTTGCCATGCAGAATTTTAGTCCATGTGGATCCTAAAAGAGATATCCGGAAGCTGATGGAAACAGAGAATTCAGGAAAGGGGTGTGGAGAGATATATTTCACCTCTTTAAAAGGTAATAGAAGATGCCAGGGAAGGGCATGATGAGAGAGAGGCTGAAAAAAGGGAAAGTAGGCCAATGGCAGGTCCTTGAGGAAGTCAAGAGGCAACCGTAATTGCAGTGCAAAATAAGCATATTTCATATCAGAGAATTTAAACATCATTTGGAGTAGCAATTATCTCCTAGTTGGATTAGTCACCACACTGCAGGACAGCATCAGCCTGTAAATCAATTAAACTCAAGTTATAAAGTCAAACGGCATTTGTTCCCATCATGACATAAAACTCGATGAAGAAATTCTAGCTGCGGTCAATTGAAATTTTTATATGGTGTCATCCCACTGAACTGTTTTTCTTCATACAATTTCAGCAACACAAGGCATATTTGGGGCTAGAAGTGTCCTTTGAGATTTATTGTGTAACATCCTCATTTTATAAGTGAGAAATCAGAGCCAAAGAGCGGTGATTCTAGGTCTTCAGGCTAGCTTTTCTATAAATGGGTTAATTTATATTTACAGTCACTCTGTACCTGGGAACCAAACATTGTTTACATTTCTTAATGATAGTTACCTGAGCGTATTATTGAGAAGGAATGTTTTGTAATCTGTAGCCACAAAGTTTATTGAGACTTTAATTTGTGTACATTTTTCTCTCCCTGTACCAAGATTGCAGCCATCATTCTGTTTTGTTTTGTTTTTCCCAAAGGAGATCTTGGTTGCAGGAATGAAAGCAGAGATTTCCTGCAAACATGACTTTATTGACTTTTAAGAACATTTGAGTTACTTGAAAAGACAAGGGAAAGGGCAAGGCACTGCCAGTTAAGAGAAGGGAGATATGACATAGGATAGGGAAAGAAAAGAGGAGGCGAGGGCAAGAGGAAGGGTCAGGAAGGCCTCTGTGGGTTGAATTCTGTCCTCCATTCTCTTGAATACCTCTACTTTGTCTTTGCTCACTAAGAACTGATCAATATTTTATAGTTATTTTATAACAGTTCAATTCTGCTATTCAAAATGATCTCTAGATAGCAACACCCCCCCATACCTGCTAGTCCATAAATTTGTGTTGCTTGAAGTAATAGTGTTTGGGATATTTGTTTTTAGTGAAAGTAAAGTTGGGCCTCCCTGGTGGCGCAGTGGGTTAAGCAACACACTATGAAGCAAACTGCAGCCACTGCAGCACGAGTTCATCCCTGTTGCTGGCCAGAGAGGGGACCCACATGGCGAGGCAGACCTCTCCTGTCTTGCCCACTGCTCCCCTCAGCAGTGTATTTTGGTTGATCTGCCTGTTCTGCTCCCTGCTCTCTGTGGTGAATCCTCTTACCCCCCACACCTCTGACCTGTACCCCAGTGCTTGTCTGCATAAATAAATAAAAATCTTTAAAAAAAAAAAAGAAAGCAAAGTAACCAGTGGGTGCAGAGAAGTATGGCTACATAAATGCCCTTTCTCTGGGGCAAGAACAGGAACAAAATGAGTGGACACTGCTGTTTGGGGTCCTTTTCTTCCTCATCTTTCACATTGTAACTTCATGAATTTTTTCCCTGTTATTATTGATAGATGAATATAAACAATTTCCTATTTAGCTGTATTCTCTGTAGATACAAAGTGATTACTTGTGGAAATTAAAACTACAATGTATATGCATAAAAGGAAGTTAAGTTATAAGAATATATCTACAAAAATAAAAATACAATAAATTACCAGGGTTTTGCTTAATACCTTTGAGATTCTTCTCCTTATTTAAACTTGTAACTTAACAAAACCATACTAAGAGGAGGTGTGGTATGCAAAGAGACTAGTAAAAAATATTTCCTTTGGAACAAAGGGAAACATTCAGTTATCAGTAAAACTAACTTATGTACTGCCCAAGTATCTCTTCCTCAAATAGTTCTATCAAGCTATCGCTAGCCACTGTGGCATGAGTTCGATCCCCGGTAGGGAGCTAACCTACATGGCACTGCAAACCTCAACTTTCTTGCCTGCTGCTCCCCTCAACAGTGTATTTTAGTAGATCCACCTTTTCTGCTCCTCACTCTGTTTCTGGTGAATCCTCTTATCCCTCCCCCTTGCATCTCTGGCCTAAACCCCAGTTCTTATATGCATAAATAAAAATAAATCTTTTAAAAAATAAATGAACTAGCAGAAAGAAAAATCTGGGAAATTATTCCACTTACAATTGCATCAAAAATAATTAAACACCTTGGAATAAATTTAACCAAAGAAGTAAAAGACCTACATGTGGAAAACATAAGACATTGTTGAAAGATATAAAAGACACAAAGAAAATGTAAAGACAGTTCATGCTCATGCATTAGAAATATTATTATTATTATTATTATTTTATTCATATAAGAACTGGGGCACAGGCCAGAGGTGTGGGCAGTGAGAGGATTCACCAGAGACAGAGCAGGGAGAAGAACAGGCAGACTGACTGAGATACACTGCTGAGGGGATCAATGGGCGAGGCAGGAGAGTTCTGCCACGCCATGTGGGTCACCTCCCCAGCCGGCGGCAAGGATCGAACTCGTGCTGCAGTGGCTGCAGTTTGCTTCATAGTGCGTTGCTTAACCCACTGCGCCACCAGAGGAGGGCCCCATTAGAAGTATTAGAATCATTAAAATGGCTATATTACCTAAAGTAACATACAGATTCAATGAAATCACTATCAAAATCCCAACAGACTACTTCACAGAAGTAGAACAAAGATGATTATATTTATTTGAAACTACTACACAAGACTCAAAATAGCAAAAACAATTCTGAGAAGAAAAGAATAATGGAGCTATGCTCTCTGACTCCAAGCTATACTATGAAGCAATAGTAATGAAAATAGCTTTGTACTGGAATAAAAAGACACAGATCAATGAAACATATTGGAGAGCTCATAAATAATGCCACATGTGTACGGGCCTCCCTGGTGGTACGGTGGGTTGGGCAACGCACTGTGAAGCAGATCACAGCTGCTGCAGCACGAGCTGGATCCCTGCCACCAGCCAGGGAGGGGACCCACATGGCGCAGCAAGCCTCTCCTGCCTCGATTACTGTTCCCCTTAGTAGTGTATTTCAGTGGATCTGCCTTTTCTGCTCCCCTCTCTGTCTCTGGTGAATCCTCTTACCTCCCCACGCCTCTGGCCTCTACCCCAGTGCTTGTATGCATAAATAAATATTAAAAAAAAAAAGAATTCCACACACGTAGGACAACTAGTTAATGACAAAAGAGCCAAAAATGTACAGTGGATAAAGAAAAGTATCTTTAATAAATGGTGTTGGAGAATCTGTATAGCCACATGCAGAAGGATGAAACAAGTCAACTCTCTTACCCCATAATCAAAAAATATTATAAAGTGGATTAAAGACTTAGGAGGATTAAAAGACTAAGGCTAAAAATTGAAACCCATAAAATACATAGAAGAAAACATAGGGTGATACACTCCTGGATATAGCCTTAGGGATGTGTATGGTGACTAGTCTTAATGACAAGGGTAATTAAAGGAGAAATTAAAAATGGGATTACATCAAACTAAAGAGCTTCTATATAGTGAGAGGACATTGACTCAAAATGAAAAGATATCCAATTCAGTGGGAGAAGGTATTTGTACATCATACATCTGATAAAGGGCTTGTATTCAAAATATGCAAGGAACATAAAACTCAACCATAAAAGAACATCTAACTAAAATATAGTTAGAGAATATGAATAGACCCTTAGCCAAATAAGACATAAAAATGGCAACAGAGACTTGAGAACATATTTATTATCTCTTATTACCAGGCAAATACAAATTAGAGCTATAGCTTAATATCACGTCACACCTGTGAGGGTGGCTATGTTAGTGTTGTAGAGGATGTGGAGAAGAAAGTAATTCTTTTACACATATTGTTTGGTTATAAATGAATGGGCACAATTGTTATGAAAAGCAATTTAGAGATTCCTCATTTAAAAACAAATTCTATACAAACCTGTTATCTGATGTCTGTGTATTTACAGTATATAAAGTGTAAATAGTAATTTGAAGAGATATGTATACTCACTCCCATGTTTATTGCAGCATCATTTATAATAACTTCAATATTTACAATATTGGAAATAACTTCAGCTCTTAATCACCACTAACAGGTGACTGGATTAAGAAGATAGGGTCTATATATACAGGATGGAATTCTACTGAGTTATAAAAAGAACAAATCCTGTCATTTGTGACAACATGATTGGATGTAGAGGCTCTTATGCTACTAAAATAAGTCAAGCAGAGAAAGACAAACATAGAATGATTTCACACATATGCAGTATGTAGAGTAAAAAAACAAACTAAATGAAACAAAATTATATTTGTTTATATCCTGTCCTCCCAAAACAAAATAAACTTTTTGTCTCTAAGATCCATTAATGATTACAAGAAATGGAAGGAGAAAGGAAAATGGGTAAATCTGGTTAAAAGTGGTTAACTGGATGGTAAAATGTAGAATTTGAATTTTAATGGTCAATTTAATGTAGTATAGTCATGTGTTGATTTTTCTTAAGACATACATTTATTTATTTATTCATATAAGAACTGGGGTATAGGCCAGAGTTTTGGAGATGAGAGGATTCACCAGATACAGAGTTGGGAGCAAGAACAGACAGATCTCCTGAAATACTCTGTTGAGGGGAGCAGCAGATGACACATGAGAGGTTTGCTGTACCTCCCTGATCAGGGATTGAACTCATGATGCAGTGGCTGGGGATACTTTGATAGCATTGAGATTTTAATCCCTGCATTACCAGGGAGATCCCACATGTTGATTTTTCACCATGTACACCTGAAATTTACATAATGTTGTACTGAAATGTTATTTCCAGAAAAAAAATATAGGTTGAGAAAAACTTTGGAATTTGTACTGATGTATTTTTGTGTGATGCACACATCCCTTTAGAGAAAAAGAGATATGATCACTCTGTGATCCATGATTGTGATCACCCACACATCTTATGTCTTATAGTCGTTTGTTTTGTTTTATTAGGAACTGTTTAACTCATTATGGAAGGTCATGGTTGTGGGGTGAGGAAGCTTTCCCATGATAGAAAACAAACATCTCTCCTCATCTTCCAAGCCACATGTTTTGAGAACGTAATCTTTTTGGTAGTTTTTAAAACTTACATCATATATCTACTCCAGCATATCTATTTCCTTTTTTGTTTTTGACATGTAGAATAAAAGCTGTTTTATGCTGTCAAGGAATCCACTCGCTTTCACAGTTAACTATTAATTGAAAATTAATAACCCCCACACTCTCATTTTCTTTCTCCAGAACATCAGCAATTATCAAACTCTGGTCAATCAATATAAATAGTTTCTCCCATATTTCTCAATCACTTGCAACATTGCACCAGGTTAGACATTTCCATCCACCAGTTTACTTTTCTAGTTAACACTGATAAAACTTTTAAATTTTACAAGAACAGTTGAAGTTCATTTGCCAGCACTGATATGGGCCTTATAGTCAGGATAGTCAGGTGGCTAGAAAATGATCCAGTCCGTGCCTGTTAATCAAGCCAACTGCTATAGGTCAAGTTACCTATCAGACCAACTTTAAGGTGAAGATTTTCATGCAACAAGTTTAGTGGTCAATACTCTTAGAATTAACCCAAAGGGACTAGAAAGGAAGTAGCTATGGGCAGAGGGAGGAGCTGGGCTCTGACTAACCCCTTGTAACATCTGAAGCTGTGACTGATATTTACAGTAGTCTTGAGTTCAAGTAATGAGTCAAATCATAAATCCTCGCTATTAACCAGTCTCTGGAAAAAAAAAAAAAAAAAGGCAGCACAGGCTGAGGAATCTAGTCTGGATTCATCTGCCAGCTCCACTGTTATTTACTGTCTGATCTAAGCCAGTTTAGTAATGTAAGAATTTGTTTCTTTGCATGTAAATTGGAAATAATAATACTTATATCCAAGGAGTTTTTGCACACACACACACTCCTTTTTATACAGATAACCTGTATGTGCAGATATCTATCTGATTAATTTGTTTTGACATAGTCCAAAATGAATTTTTTAAGATGTAAAAAAAGAAAGAAAAGCAGTCCCTGGTTTGTGCCTAATATGGAGCCATGACCTGGAAAAAGGATGCTGTCTTCTGCTGAGGAAAACACCAAAGGTCAGCAACTGAAGTTAATTTGACAGCAGCACTGGATTTTGGACAGAAAACTGGGTGAACATATCCTTGATGGGGATAACTGAACAGCACAACACAGTATCTGCAGCACAGTGCTTGGGGCAATTAAATGAAAAGTCACATCATATAGCTGTATCCTTTGGTAAACATGTGATTTCAGATCAGCAACCAAAAATACATAACCCCTGTCTCAGGAGAAGCACTGTTGCCATAGCAATAAAACACAAATATGTCACCACTAATACTGGCTCTCAAAAGATGAAGTTTACTTGTGAAATGATTAGCAAGAAGAAATAAATTGGAATAACACTCAGCTTTTTCTTGCTTAAACTTTATCAGAAGCCAATATGTGGAAGAATAACTATAATTGAAACACATAGAGAAATAACTCAACATACATACCCAGATGTGCATTTTTATTTTCTTTTTATTTTTAAAGATTTATTTATTTATGCACACTAGAGCTAGGGTACAGGCCAGAATCATGGGAGGTTAGAGGATTCACCAGAGACAGCGTGGGAAGCAGAACTGGCAGACTGACTGAAACACACTGCAGAGGGCGAGGCAGGAGAGGTCTGCTTCTCCATGTGGGTCTCCTCCCTGGCTGGAGGCAGGGATCGAACTTGTGCTGAAGTGGCTGCGTTTTGCTTCATAGTGCGTTGCTTAATCCACTGCACCAACAGGGAGGCCCTGCATTTTTATTTTCTATAATTGCTGTTATTATAGTCATAATTCTCACTCTCAGCCCCATACCCACTGGATGCAGGTATTTAAAGTTTAAATTAAGCTTTAAACTTTCAAGCAGTCATGTTTGGGTCTGTGGGTTGGGTAAAATTCTTATGGATCGATAAGCTTCTAGTAAATGTTTTCTAGTCCATCTCCCATCTCTTCCATATAAGATCTCTTATATATGCTAGAGCTTACAGGGTCCTCACTGGCTTCCACAGTAGTGAGGTCCCTGCCATCTTAGTCACTGCTTGCTCTCACTGTATCTTCTACTTCTCTGCAGGCAGTGAACTGATAATAACTCCATCCAGCTCAGTCAGGCCCCAATTTCGCTCTCTCCAGCTTGGCTTCTCTGCAGAATGGGCTTTGCTTGCTCAGTACTCAGCCCATTAGATGCTTCCAACAAGTCTCCACAAGGAAAGTGACAGCTCCTGTGAAGCTAGAAAACTGAGCTGCACACTTAGTCTCATGGAACACTGAGAATCTAACGGCCATCCTAGTATCTTACAGAAGTGAATTTAACACTTCCCGCCCAATTGCCTGATGCATTCACATTCCTAATCCTCATTCCCAGATGTCAATCCAGAAATGAGGGATCCACATAGGCTTGTGGCCTGAATTTCTTGTCTTTCAAACATCCACTCTTTTTCTCAAACCTATGCCTTAGTTCTAAACGTCTCTAACTTCCTGCACAATAAAAATTTCATTAGACATCATAGCTCCATCCATATTCCTAGGATCATCTGTTACTCCTTCACTGGCTCTGTAGCCATGGAATGTCTGTAGGTAAACATGATTTACATGTCACACATATACGTGTAATACACACATTTGTGTGTGAGTATATTTTTTCATCTGTATGTATCTTAGCCACTCTCTTTTTTTTTTTACTTTATCCAAATATATTTTATTTTTTTTCTTTATTTATATATATTTGACATCAATTGTAATCCCCATGTATTCCCCATCACCATTTCACCAGTGCACCATCACCTCAGTCCCTTGTGCTCTTATCTGCTCTCTACCCTCTCTCTCTCCCCTCCCACCAAGTGTCCCAAATTTGTTCTTGTCTTTTTGTTTTTGTTGTGTTATTATTATTATTATTATTATTATTATTATTCTTTTCTTTGATCCTGATTTGGTTCCTTTATATTACTCCTAGTGGGGAAACCAGCCGGTATTTTTTCTTTTGCCTTCTGACTTATTTTGCTGAGTATAATCCTTTCCAGCTCCATCCATGTTCCTATGAATGACTCTAGTTTATCTTAAAAAAAAAATGCATTGTTTCCCTGTATGTTTTAAATGATATTGGATACTTGATATACCAAAGTGTCCCATTTAAAATACTAACTCTTATATGTTCTACATCACTTTAGATCATGCCTTCAAGTCAGTAAAACTATGGTGCACTACTTAAGAAGAATATGCAATCTACTATCTTATGGAAAACTTATGCTAGTTGGGGTTTTTATTTGTTTGTATTTCTAAGTCCTCAAAGCAAATAGGAAGAATGTACTGATTTACTTATTTTGGTTTTGTTTATACACACACACACATATGCAACTTTGTATACTTAATATTTCTGTTGCCATGAATATTAATAAAATCTACTTTTCGTAGTGGAAACATCTCCAAATTTTTTTTTTTTTTTTTTTTTTTTTGCTAATATAGTAGACAAAAAGCCTGTTNGAAACATCTCCAAATTTTTTTTTTTTTTTTTTTTTTTTTGCTAATCTAGTAGACAAAAAGCCTGTTTTCTCCAGTGCCTCCTCAACTATGTAAAAAAAGTCACTAAGTCATAAAGGGTTGATACTTCAGCTCAATACCATACAAAATGCTTCAGTATGAAATCAAAGTCAGTAGAATGAAGGAAATAATATGTTAGATCATAAATAAATGTGGTAGATGTCAAAAAAATAATTTACAAGTTAATGAAAACAATTGCGCAGCAGACCTCTCCTGCCTCACTTGCTGCTCCAAGTGTATTTCAGTCAGTCAGCCTGCTCTGTTCCCCACTCTGTCTCTGGTGAATCTGCACACGACCACACCTCTGGCCTGTACCCCAGTTCTTGTATGCATAAATAAAATCTTAAAAAAAAAAGAAAACAAAAGTTGATTCTTTGAAAAAAATAAAGGCTTCTAACTAGACTCACTATGAGGGAGAAAATTCTAGTAAATAGAATTAAAAAATGAAAGAGGAGAAGTTTAGCTACTACAGATACCTTAGAAATAGAGAGGATCATACGAAACTACTATGAATTTCTTTATGCCAATAAATTGGAAAATCTGGAAGAAATGGACAAATTCTTAGAAGCATACTACCTCACAAGACTAAATCAGGAAAAAATAGAAAACCTGAATAGAGGCTATAATAGTAAAAGTAGCATGTTACTGGGATACAAACAGGTGCGGACCAATAGAATCTAATTGAGAGCCCAGAAATAAGCCCATGTTAATATGGAAAGTTAACATATGATAAAGGAGTCAAGAGTACACAATGCAGAAAGGAATGTCTCTTCACTATGTGATGCTGAGAACACTCAACAGCCACATGTAGAAAAGTGAAATTAGACTATATTCTTGCACCACACACACAAATTAACTCAAAATGGATTGACTTGCATATAAGACTGTAAACCATAAGATACATAGACTAAAACACAGCAAAACACTTCATGACACTTGCTTCATTGACATCAAAGGGGACTTGATGCACAGCAAGAAAAACAAAAGCAAAATAAACAAATGAGACTACATCAAGCTAAAGAGTTTCTGTACAGTGAAATAAACTGATAAAAACAAAAATACACCATACCAAAGGGGAGAAAACATGTGCACATCATACATCTGTCAAGGGTTAATAGCCAAGATCCACAAAGAACATATATAACCCAACAAAAAGAAAATAATGAACCTGATCAAAAAATGAACAGTAAGATACACAGATGGTTAACAGGCACAAGATAAAACGTTCACCACTACTTGTCATCAGGGAAATGCAGTCAAAATCACAGTGAGATAACACCTCCCTACAGTGAGAATGGATCATTAAAAAAAAAAATTAAAACATGCTCAGAAACATGTTGTCAAGGGTGTGGAGTAAAAGGAACCCTTCTACAATATTGGTGGAAGATAGACTGGCCCAGCCTCTATGGAACAACATGGAGGTCCTTGAGAATATTAAAAATAGATCTATAGGATGATCCAACAATCCCACTCCAAGGTGGGATTTACACAAAGAATATAAAATCACTAATTTGAATGGATCTATATGCACTTATGGTCATTGCAGCACTATTCCCATTAGCCAAGTTATGAAAACAACCTAAATGCCCATGGACAAAGCAGTGGTATATATGTATATACACATATGTATACATATATACACACACAGTGGAATACTACTGAGCTACAAAAAAGGATGAACTCTTGCCATTTACAATAACATGGATGTGGCACTAGTATAGGATTTTGCTAAGTGAAATAAGTCAGAGGGAGAAAAACAAATGCCAGATGATTTTATTCATGTGGAAATAAGAAAAAAATAAAAGGAACTGACACAACTAAACCAAATTAAACCCTGGAAATATGACTGCAGAAATGAGGTTAGCAGATGGGAAAGGAGGGTAGAAGTGGGAGTAAAGGTGGGAGGGCTATGACCTATGGTAGAGGACTATGGGTGCTTGAATGGTGGGGGTGGGGTGCTATCATATGTCTAACTAGGGAACCTATTTCTCTAAATCATATACAATGTTGTAAATCAGTGGGCCTCCCTGGTGACATGGTGGATTGGGTGCCACACTGTGAAGCACTGGCTGCACAGCAGTTCGAGTTCAATCCCTGACCAGGAAGGGGACCCACATGGCGCAGCAGATCTTTCCTGTCTCGCCCACTGTTCCCCTCAGCAGTGTATTTTGGTCAATCGATCTGTCTGTTCTGCACCCCATTCTGTCTCTGGTGAGTCTTCTCACTTCCCACGAGTCTCGCCTGAACCCCAGCTCTTGTATACATAAATAAAATCTTTTAAAAAAGAAAAAGAAAAAAGTGCTTGTGGTGGCCGCAAGGGCACAGAGCAAGTTCTCGATTCTGAGAAGATGGGGTAAAGGAGGCGTCCTGAAGCCCTTGGTGGCTTTTTACACTTTTATTATCAGAGATGACCAGGTGACCAGGTACATGGTAGGCAGGGAGGCGGGGGTGGGGGTGGGGGGTGTGGGCGCAGGGTGGGGGGTGTGGGCGCAGGAGGCTGAGAGGCCTCCTAGCCCCCAGCGCATCTTCACTGTCTGGGCTCTCCAGCCTCTCATCCCTGCTTCTACTGCTGCTGTTTCTCTTGTTTAGTGCTGCTCTGCTCTATTCTGCTGGCGTCCTCGCGATGCCGCTCTCATACACCCGTGTCTAGCCTCAGGTGCGCCCACTTGCGCATGCACAATAAGGCATGTGTGCAGAACCGCAGGTGTCCATCATTACACCAACAGTGGGAGGGCAGAAAAGCCTGATACTTTTCTCTGACCCTACAATGCTTCTATATAAAATTAGCTGAGATGTTTTAATACCTAAGCCTTAAGAAGAAAAAAAATGCTATTTTAGTAAATGACCACTCCTTCAAGCAAAATTTAATAATCCTTTTCCAAATCCTAGACGTAGGTTACATATTTATTGTGTGGATGGAGTTATGGGCTGTATTCTCCCTTGTATTCTATTTTCCTTGGAAGGATGTTTACAGGGCTGTATTCTCCCTTGTATAAAGTTAAAGAGGCAATAAACTCTCAGTGACATTAGTATGAGTGAGTAGTGATGACATTTGTGATCTCCTTAAAAAGAAATGTGCACATGTATTTCATTAGGATGCATTCTTTTATATATATATTAAACTATTTCACTCAACTGGAGATTTTATATTCACAGTCTTTTAAGATGACTTGTCCATTTGAAATTTCTACTTAGGGCTTCCCAGGTGGCAGGGATTAAGTTTTAGTGTCATCACCACTATGGCCTGAGTTTGCTCTCCAGCTAGGGAGCTGACTCACGTGGCGCAGAAGACCTCTTCTGTTTTACCCTCTGCTCCCTCAGCAGTGTATTTCAATCAGTCTGCCTGTTCTGTTCCCCACTCTGTCTTTGGTGAACCCTCTCACTCCCCCATACCTCTAGTCAGTACCTCAGCTCTTGTATGCATAAATAAATAAATCTTAAACTAAATAAATGTTTTTGTCACAGGAAAATTTATGCCTGGTCTTCGAATTGCATGTTAATCTTATTTTATGATTTTGTTTGCGGAAACTTTTGTTGCTAAAACCAATGAGCTGTCCTGGTATCCACAGAACAAACTTTCTATTTCTGCACCCCCAAATCCATCAATTTCGTGAGGGGAACCAAGATTAAGGGGGGTATGTGACAACACAGGCTTTTTCAGACAGATGTCGGAAAGGAGGGGAGATGTGAAGTACTTAGGGGTGGTGTAGGGTAAATGAGAGTGATCAGGTTTTTCTGACCTCCCATCGTTGGTGTCATGATGGGCACCTGCGGTCCTACATGCATGCCTAAATGGACACATGCAAGCGGTGCACCTGGGCTGAGATACATGTTGTATAAGGACGGCCTCAGGAGGATGCCAACAAAGAGAAGAAAGATGTAGAAGCAGTGACCACAGAGCCCAGAGAGAGAGATTTGCTGGAGGCTAGGAGTCCTGCCAGCCTCCTGCCCCCTGGCTTCCCCTCCTGCTGTGTGCCTGGTTGCCTCTGATGTAAAGAGTAATAAAAGCCTAAGAAAGCCACCAAGGGCTCCAGGACTCCTCCTTGACCTGTCTGCTCTGATCATGGAGAACCTGCTCGTAGGGTCAGAGAAAAGTTATCAGGCTTTTCCTCCCTCTCACCACTGGTGTAATGATGGACACCTGCAGTTCTGCACTCATGCCTGGGTGGGCATGTGCAGGTGGGTGCACCTGGGCTGAGACATGGGCATATAAGGGTGGCGTCACAAGGACACCAGTAGCAGAAGAAGAGCAGCAGAGAACAAGAGAAGAAGCAGCAGCAGCAGCAGTAGTGGCAGAGACATGAGAGGCTAGAGAGCCCAGAGAGTGAAGATGCGCCAGGGGCTAGGAGGCCTCTCAGCCTCCTGGCCCCCTAACACCCCCGCTTGCTGTGTACCTGGTCTCCTCTGATAATAAAAGCATAAAAAAACACCAGTGGCTTCAGGTCCCTTCCTTTACCCCATCTGCCGGAATCATCGAGAACGTGCTCTGTGCCCTTGCTGGCACTGCACTGCTTCATACCTTGTTGGCATTATAGGTGGAGTACCTTCCTAGCTTTTTCTTGATTTCCCAGATCTGCTTTCACAGTTCGTCTAGTCAGTCAGTAAGCCAAAGGAATGGAAAAGGGCAGAATGCTAAGACCTATGAAAGCTTTCATTTTCTTTACCAGGAAGTGCTTCTCAAACTTTAATGTGATCACAGATCTCCAGGCATCTTGTTGAAACACAGAACTGCTTCAATATTTCTGAATTGGGACCTGAGATTTTATATTTATTTTAAAGATTTATTTATGCATACAAGAACTGGGGTACAGGCCAGAGGTGTGGGCGGTGAGAGGATTCACCAGAGACAGTGGGGAGCAGAACAGGCAGACTGGCTGAAATACACTGCTGAGGGGAGCAGCGGGCGAAGCAGGAGAGGTCTGTTGTGCCATGTGGGTCAGCTCCCTGGAAGGGAGAGGGATCAAACTCGTGCTGCAGTGGCTGCAGTTTGCTTCATAGTGCACTGCTTAACCCACTGTGCCACCAGGGAAGCCCCAAGATTTTATATTCTTAACAGGTGATCCTGGGGTTGCTGGTCCAGCTACTAAGAGCACAACTGCTGAGTCTAATCATTGTGCAAACTCACCTCCTCAGACCCACATACTTCTCCAAACTACCTGTCAAATAAAACAGAGAGGAACACTGGGCATTTAGGACATGTTTATTCTCTTTCCCTATACATGAGTAACGATGTACCTATCACCCTTAATTAATCTTCATTAGAAGAGAAAGTGATTTCTTCAAATTTCACTGTCCAGCCCTCCCTAGAACTTGGGGATCTTTTGACATTAAAATACATTTTTAACAAATTTCAAATCATGATTTTCTAATAAGATGGCACTAAAATTGCTCTCAGCCACTGGAATAGCTATATTGAGTTGAATTAAGATTTTGTCCATGTGTCAAAGAAAACTATCAGGTCTTTCCACCCTCCCACCACTGATGTAATGATGGACACCTGTGGTGCTGCGTGCGTGCTTGGGTGGCCATGTGCAAGTGGGTGCGCCTGGGCTAATGCACAAGGTGTATAATCATGGGGACACCGCGTGGTGCAGCGGTGTGGAAGGAAAAGCCAAGGTGTTGCGGTAGCGTGTGAGGGATAGCATGACAGTGGTGAAGACAGACTGCTTGAACCGGTGATGAACCTACCTGGTCTGGGATAGTTGCAAGACAAATGGCATAGATGGCAGGACAGTTCAACACAGACAGATATGGAACCCTTTAAAATCTGGGGAAAGATTGTGGGGTGGCCAGCCACGAGCAGATGGACCTGGGGGCCAGCCTCCTCTCCCAGTGGACACCTCTCCAAGAATGGCCAGAGGTAGATGGATCCCCGTTGCAGTTGGAACAGGCCCTGTATGAAATAGAAGAGAACCTGGATGAATGTAGTGCCCATGGGGTGGCAGGGGCTGTGGGATGAGCGTTTTTCATAGCTCTGGGAGAATCTAGGCAGAAGGAACGATCCAGAGTCCAGCAACTACAGGATGAGATGCGGGAACTGTGACAACGTTTGAGGATTCTGGAAGAAATGTGGAAAAACAACCCATTACTCTGGAGACGCCAGACTCCTCAGAAGAGGTAAAGAGAGAAGCTAGCCCTCTGCCTGAGTCTCACCCAGTAGTGGGAGACCAGCCTGTGACTCCGGAAATGCCAGACTCCTCTGGAGAGGAGGAGGAGGCTGCTCCCATACTCTGGGCTCGTCCTGTGGTAACTCAGAAAATGAAACGACAACGGCCTATGGTCCCAGGGGGTCAGCCTGCTGGACCACCCCAAATGATGGAATTTACAACTTATAGACCATACACCCAGGCGGAACTCGTGGACTTAGGCAAACAGTTCCGCCAGAAACCAGGGGAACCCTTGGCAACCTGGTTGCTGCGTTTGTGGGACCTGGGGGTGGACGGCATTACCTGTACAGTGCAAGAGATGGAGAGACTGGCCTCTGTGACCTGGCACCCATCCTTGAGACAGAGGCTGCAGAAGAGCCGGCGGCATGGCCAGGGTGATCACACCCTGCTGAAATGGATAGTGACTGCTGTACGGACAGTGTGGGCTGATGCAGGAGACGTGCCAGAGACAGTGAGCAGATGGAAGATAGATGCCGACCTTCGGGAATTGGGTACTTCGGGAATTGGGGATGCGGCAGGCCATATTCAGTGTGAATGCTCGTGGTCCTGATGATGAGCTTTTCACAGCAGGGGTGAGGGATTTGGTACTAAAAAGTGCTCCCTCATCCTCATTGGGATCCCTTATGGCAGTTCTAGCACCCTATGTGGGCATCAAATTCATGATGTCACCACAATGCTAGCCAGCTTGGGTGAAGTTGAGAGCAGGTGCTCCCAGACTCAGAAGGGAATACAGATAATCATTGAAAGATCAGGAGTGTCAAAAAGGGCAAGGAAGCCTTTCAAAACTAAAGAACCTGTTAAAGGTATCTGTAATCAAATGTGGGCAAACCTAGTGAGAGCAGGTGTAGATCGTACCAAAATACATGTGAAGCCCAGTGCCTATCTGCTGGAATTATGGAAGCAACTGCAGGAAGACCAGAGGTTTATGCCCATAAGAAGGGCTGCTGCTAAGGGAGAACCTAGAAATTCCAGGTCTCAGGCACATTCCCTGTGCCTGGAAGATAACTTACTGCCAACCTCAGCCCCGGGAGATGCCATGTTCATTTTTGAATAGGGTGAGGGCCAAGGAACCCATCCACAGGGGACAGGCGGGGATCTGAGGCCACATGTGGAGCTTGCCATCCACTGGTCCCCAACTAATGTGCAAAGAGTTTTACCTCTGGTAGATACAGGAGCAGAATGTACTCTGCTCCATGGAAATCCAGAAAAAAATCAGGGGAAGACTTGTTATATTGATGACTATGGAGGTCAAAGTGTGAAGGTAACAGCAGTGAGAATACCCTTGAGGGTTTGGGTGATTACCCCCAAAAGTTTAGTATCTCAATCCTGAGAGAGCATCCTGGGGGTGGGTGTGGTGTGTGGCTTGTGGCTGAGACGAAAGCCAGAGAAGGCCAGGAGGCTGGACAGCTCCTGGCGTGTGATGGCAGATGCCGTGAGTGGTTCCTGCCTCATATGATCAGTGCCTTCAGCAGCAGATGCAGTGGATCATCTGCTGGTGCCAATAATCTTGTCTTTTGCCACTAGGTTAGTGCCCTGCTTGAGTTCATTTGTATTCTGTTATGTTACATTGCTGTAATTAGTTGTATTTCTATATTGTGTTGTATTTTGTCATGGCTGCAATATTCATATTTGCCCAGGGAAATGTATGTATATTTTGTACGTATATATATTTTGTATATATATACATATATATTTTGTATATATATTTTATATATAAATGTATGTATATTTTGTATGTATATATATTTTGTATATATATATACATATATATTTGTATATATATTTTATATATATATATATAAATGTATGTGTATTTTGTAAACCCTGAGGGGGTGTACTGTAAGGTCTGAGAAAAGTTAACCAGGTTTTTCCACCCTCCCGCCATCGGTGTAATGATGGACACCTGCAGTGCTGCACGCATACCTAGGTGGGCATGAGCAAGTGGGTGCGCCTGGGCTAATGCACACGGTGTATAAGGCTAGCATCATGGGGATGCTGCGTGGTGCGGTGGTGTTGAAGGAGAAGCCAAGGTGTTGCGGTGGAGTGTGAGGGATAGCATGATGTTGGCGAAGACAAAGAGACTGCTTGAACCGGTGATGAACCTACCTGGGCTGGGATGGTTGCAAGACAGTAAAGAAATGGAGTAAGTGGCAACAAGTTAATAGGTTCTGTCACTGGTGCAGAAAACTAACTGCTTTTTAAAAATGAACCCTGAACCTTACCTTCATGCAGTAGTTAATAGAATTGAAATGCAATATTCCATATATTACTAATAGTAGTAATAGAAAAATCAAAGAATTATTTCTTGGCTTCAATCCCTGTATTTTTTAACATTCAGCTTTCATCATTTGGAGACTGCACTGAATTTTAGGAAGGGACTGTCATAGACCTAATTAGTATCAACAAGTATAGAATACTTAATGCAACCAGGCAGTTGCAGCTAATACAGCTCCAGTTATTAGCTCAATCAATCTTCATGACATTTGTACAATTCCTTTCATTTCCATTTTTAAGGTAAGGAAAGTGAACAGTCTTTAAACTGACCCTATGTTATATGCTGGAAAACATCAAAAGCAGGGCTTGAGACCAAGCATTCTGACTTCATTGATTATATAAGTAGCCACTCTGCAATTTATGGCTTATTGGTTCTACCGGTTCAGGTTTGACTTCAGAGAGATTTTAGTGATGCTCTTCCAACACAGTCCTGACCCAACTTCCTTCAACAGAAAAAACAGCTGCAGGCATTTTGAATTTAACATTCTCATTCATTTTCTTATCAAATTCAGCTGAAATTACTTAAAAGCAGGTGCCCACTTGTATCCAGAAAAGTAACAATTTGGTGTAAATTCCACTGTTAATCTCTCCAGTCCCTCTATCCACATTACTTAATCCTGGAGGAAAAGGATGCTCAATTTTTGCTGCCCTGAAGTCATCACACATTCATTATCTCTGGCCTTACTTGTATGCTCAGATTTTCTTAAAAACAAAACAAAAAAACTCTTCAAGTACCACCTCCCACTTTTTAAACTTGCCACACCACCTTCTTAGTAGATGTTATTGGCTCTAATTTCCCAATGATCTTTGAGTCCATTAGGTATGAATTTCCTTATATCTTCTTACACTCATGCATACCCCTGTACATTTTCATTAATCATTCTCTGCCTCATTTTGGTTTCTTCAGAAATAATGCTCCTTCTTCCACCCAGAATCTACCTAGCACCATTGCTATAGCTCACAAACTCATCACCCTCTTATTCTATTAGCATCTTTGTAACCTCCATGCCTTCTTTGTTCAACTTTAAAAAAAAATAAACTTAGTCTTATTACCCATTTTAGCTAGGAATATATTTTACTTCTTGCCTTTATTAAAAAAAAGAAGTGGGTAAGAGGATAGGTAAATCCGGTAAAAGGATTCAATTGTATACAGTGACAAGTAGAATTAGACATTTTCAATGGTGAAATTAATGTATGCATACAGTGATTTTTAATGATTCATACCTGTAATTAATACAATGTCATAATGCAATAATAATAAAGAAAACTATAGACTTGCTATCTCTCTTTACATTTTTGTCTCTTTTCACTTCAGTTTTTATATTTATTGATTTTACATTCTTCAAAATTACCAGATACTATGCTAAAATAATTGGATTGAATGATAATCCAATTATACTCAGTGTATAGAATTTCTTTATTGTTTCTTCATTGTTTTAATTGTAATTATAATGAGAAGAATCATCATTTAATACTGAGAATCCATGACTGTTATGTTTACATTACCACCAGTTAGGAGTGATGGTCATGGGGGCAATAAAAACTGAACAGTGATTTTATTTTTTATTGATCCACTCAGATTCAGAAAAAATTTAATTCAGTCTAATCAATGTACTGCACTGTTCTTTTTAAGATGCTATCTCAAATTTCTTAATCTTCACCTCTACACTTACACTCAGATTCTTCTTGAAGTTTAGAGCGAAAATTTAAAGCCAACTTTATTCATTGGTTGCATTCACATGTGAAATCAAAATAGTTTTCTATGGATATAAACTTTGTGGCCTTTTGATATTTTTAGTGCTTGAAAAACATAACCATGAAGAAATTCTAGATTTTCTTTTGTTATATTGGTGAAAGTTTATTTCCTATATCTCATTTTTTGAGGAGGATAAATATGCTGGGGGGGTGTATTAGAAAAATAGATTCTAGGGATTTTTAAAATAATAATATTTTACATCATTGTTCATTTTTGTACAATGTAAGATTTCTCCTCAGGTTTAGTCCCCATGGAATTCCCACCACCACTCACCCATACACCATCACCATAGTCCCTTGTGATTGTCCCTCCCCTGTTTTAATCCCTCTTCCCCAACCCCTGCAGAATGTCTCTGCATTAATTTTTTTTATTATTTTTTCCTGATACCTGTAAGTAAAACCATTAAATATTTTTCTCTTTCCTTCTGACTTATTTCACTGAGCATAACCCCTTCCAGCTCTATCCATGTTGCTGCAAATGACATAA
>JAGFMF010011799.1:3503022-3561841 GCA_019455555.1 Galemys pyrenaicus | reverse complement strand
TTGACATATTTTGGATAGCTTTTTCCTATAAACTTTAAAGTGGATAAAAAGAAGTAGTAGATGGAGAAATTAATTTTCATTAGAGCAACATAACTTTCCCCAAAAAGAGGCGTTTACCTGATCTGCAGCCAAAACCCAGTAGGTATAAAAAGTACTCACCATGTGGAAAAGTGATGTTGCCAACAGAAATAAGTAAAATACAGGCATTTCTAATCTGTTCCAATCAGATAGCATGGAATTATGTGGGATAGAATAAATGCTAACACACCTGACTTCACAACCTGTATTTCCTTTCCAAAAAGATTTAAATATGAATATTCATTACATGGAACATTCATGAAAACAATTAACATTGGAATCCTGCAAAGGTCTTAAAATCTGTAAATTTCTTAAGGTAAACGTCATGCTACTCATGAGATTTTTCCCCTAGGTAGTTTTGAAGAGCATTCTTTGTATTTAAAGATATAATAATATTCTTATTCCCAATATTTCATAGTCACCCATTATAATTCACTGATATTTTAATTTTACAGAACACGTTGACTCTGTTATCGATGGATCCTCACACTGCTTCTACACTGTGCAGTTCAGAATCTGTATTAAGGAAACATTCTACTGATTTGACCTTCCAGCTCAGTTTTGGACCACTTTGAGGGCATGGAGACATAGTCTGTAATTTTGTTATTTCTTCACATATGAATCACTTGAAAACCTTGAGCATGTAAATATAAAGGTAATTTGATTCAAATAAGTTTCATCACAGAACTACATTTTCTAAGTATGATTATTTTTTAAATTTACTGACAATAAAACTAATCAGTTGAAATGAAGGAAAGGAAACAGAAATCATTCAGCATCAACGTATACCCAGCACTGCCCCAGGTACTTTAAGCTCTTTATTCTGAATTTAATTGTTACTTGCAAGGAATGCAGTTAGTTAATAGTAAACTTTGAAAAATAAATGACATTATGTATATAATAGAAATCTTAAATACTTTAATGCCTATAATACTTGTAACACAGGAGAATGTCATTCAATTATATTTCAGACTGTCGAATAAAACGTTAGATGAAAGTCCTATTTTTAATTATAGCTAATTTTATATTTTCAAGTATTTTTAAATTAAGCTATTTTTAATTTTTTAGACTGTTATAAAATGGTTTGTTTATTTTAACTTGAATCACTGGTAATTCTATATTGAAAAGTCCTGAACACTGCAGATTGACAATGGGGAAGTAATAATTTGAAGCACTCATCCTTACGTAGGTTTTTAATTAAGAATTATATGATGTGATTTGACCAGTTAATTATATGCTTTCACGTAATGACAAATGATTTATAGACTTATAAAATATTTTGTAGACTATATATTATATAATTCATATTGCCTCATTTTCCAAATAAATTGATGAAAGCTTAATTTCACTGGGGAACAGGAGAGAACTACACCTCAAGTTTCCCAATTGAGATGTAGAGTGATAGGTCTTCACTAAGTCATTTGCATAAGTCATGGTTTTAGTGGCTGTTGCCTGGTATTTCTAACCTGGAACCTGTGTATACAAAACTAGTTCCTAAGCCAGAGAATGTCCTCTGGCAGCAAGATGTAAATGCTAAACGCTGGAAGACATGCTGGAAGGCGAGCTGGAGTACAGGGATGGGTTAAAAACTGATAGTCTATTGTAAGGCATTGGTGGCATCTGTTACAACACCTTCTAGAAAAAACTTTCTTTGGAACTGAGAAATAAGTTCAAGGCTGTATTAAATAATGAAAACTTGCAATGTCACAGGCAGCTGATAGACCAGGAGTCAAGTGCAGACTCTGCACTTCATAGATCAATCTTAGGTAGGCTTTTAAATATCTCTCAGTCTGGCTTCCTTGTCTAGAACATGAAAAACTTAACATTTGTGAAGTTTAAGTGAGTTAATATAGAAATGTTTACCGCAGAATCTAGTAATCAACAAATAATAAATATGAGTGTTTTCAGAAGATAGTTTGGTGTTTAAAATACCAAAATCCAGGACCTCCCTAGTGGCACAGTGGGTTGAGCGCTGCACTGTGAAGCATCCCTGGCACAGCAGCGAGAGTTTGATCCCCAGCCAGGGAGGGAACACACATGGCGCAGCAAACCTCTCCTCTCTCACCCGCTGCTCCCCTCAGTCGATCTGCCTGTTCTGCTCCACACTCTGGCTCTGGTGAATCGTCTAACTTCCCGTGCCTCTGGCCTGTACCCCATCTCTTGTGTGCATAAATAAATAAATCTTTAAAAAAAAACACAAAAAACAAAATCCAAATTCTAAATCATGAGATCTCTAAAATGTCCTTCTGTGAAACTTCTTAATCTGAACTTAAGCCATTTAATTACAGGGGAACACACCTAAGGTGTTTGTCCATTCTGGTTTAGGACAATATACTAAATAGTCAAACTGTTCCTTCTTTATTGGGAGTGAAGTCAGTTCCCCATAAATAACTATTGATTAAGGGTTCTCAGACACATGACTAACACTTGTAGAATCTGTGGCATAAGATACCTAATGGATCACATGTTTTTTTGTAAGTTACAATCAAACTAGCACAATTGAGACAAAATATTTTCTATTTTTTTCTACTGAAGTCTACATAGTGGAAAATGTAAATTTATGATTAAATATTTTTTGTGAACTGAAATATTGGAAAAAATAAACAAATTTAATTTCATTTTGATTTGGTATCCAGTTGTCAATGGGTCAATGGTGTTTGGATGATTAATAAATAATATTCATACATTATTTTTTATTTTATACAATCAGTTTTCATTAATCAACATCATTACATGTTGTTATAGTACAATTTAACATATTTTGCTTTCATGATAGAAAAAAAGCAATTTTTAAAATAAAATGTTTCATTGAAATAATGATGCATTGTCATTTATTATGTATTAGTACTCCAAGAAGAAATGTTGGTATCTTTTATTGTAAAACATTAAAAATTCATTTTGTTTTCCCTCTTTTATGGAAGTATTATTTGCATTATAACATAAATTTCAGGTGTGTATCATTAAAAACCAATGTGTGTATACAGAATGGAATACTATTCAGCACATTCATAGGAACGTAGATGGAACTGGAAGGGATTATGCTTAGTGAAATAAGTCAGAAGGCAAAAGAAAAATACTAGATGGTTCCTCCCCTAGGAGGAGTATAAGGGAACCAAATAAGGATCAAGGAAAGGAATAAGAACAATAATAATAACAATAAAGACACAAAAATGAAAAAACAAGGACAAATTGGGGACACTTTGGTGGGGAGGGGGGAAGGGTAGGGTTGAGGGATGATGGGAGCATGGGGGACTGAGGTGATGGTGCACTGGTGAATGGTGATGGGGAATACATGGGGATTACAATTGATGTCAAATATATATAAATTAAAGGGGGAAATGAGGATAAAAAAAGAAACCAATATGTGTAGATACTATTATAAATAGTATCTACATAGTGTGTAGATACTATTATAAATAGTATCTACATAGTGTGTAGATACTATTATAAATAGTATCTATTATAAATAGTATCTACATAGTGTGTAGATACTATTATAAATAGTATCTACATAGTGTGTAGATACTATTATAAATAGTATCTACATAGTGTGTAGATACTATTATAAATAGTATCTACATAGTGTGTAGATACTATTATAAATAGTACAAATTCTCCGCTGAATGTCCAGTTCTTCCCTTCACATATAATTAACACCTTTTTTGTAATTTATACACACCTCTTCCCCCTACCTTTATGGTAACCACTAATTAATTTTATATTTTAAAATTTACTTTTATTTGGTTCATTTGTTTCTTTGTTTTATATATTTCTATATGTGAGTGAAATCATACTGCTTTTCAGTTTGACTTATTTCACTAAGTGTAATACTCTAGGTTCATTCATGGTGTTGCAAATGGTAGGAATTCATCTTTTCATATATATGTATAGCTGAGTAGTATTCCATTGAGTATATATACCTCGTCTTCATTATTCAGTCATCTACTAATAGGCATTTAACTTTTTTGTTGGATGTTATAAATAATCCAATAAACATGGGAGACATGTATGTAACTCTTCATGTTGGTTTTTTATTCTTATTTGGGGGGTAAATGCCTGAAGTAGAATAACTGGACAGTATGAAATTTCTTTTTTTCCTAAGGAATCTCCATGCTGCTTCACCAAGTTATATCTTCATCAGCAATGTACATGATTTCCTTCTCTCAACATCTGTTTTACCACTTTTCTTTCTTGTCTTGGATAATGGCCTGGGGAACAGAACAGGTGGATAGACTGAAATACATTGCTGAGGGGAGCAGTGGGCAAGACAGGAGAGGTCTATTGGACCATGTGGGTCAGCTCCCTGGCCGGGGATGGAACTTGTGCTGCAGTGGCTGTGGATAGATTCATAGTGCTGTGATTAACACATTGCTCCACCAGGGAGGCCCCTGCCTATCCAGATTTTCAAATGGAGTTGTTTAGTTTTTTTTGTTGTTGCAATCTTTTCTAAAGTAAATTTTATTGAAACATGTTTTATAAATAGTAATACTCATCCTTTTCAAGTGTATAGTTGGTGGATTTGGCAAAAGCATTTATGAAATTTCTCTAAGTTCCCTCTTGCTCATTTTCAGATAACTCTCTCCTACCATACTTACCAATGGTCTTATTGATTTATTGTAGCTTTTATTTTATAATTTCAATGTGGAAAAAAAATATAGCTTGCTGAGAGAATAGTCATTGGAATTCTTAGTAATTTTTTAATTGAAAGTTTAGTTTAAAAAACTTATTATAGACTTTAAAAAATAAGCCCAAACATTGTAATGAGGCAGTAAATATAAACTATCATCACAGGAAATATAACAAAATGTTTTAATTTAATCTTATAAATTGCTAGCTCAGATTTTCATTTTCATTGTCTGTTAAGGCAATTTATAATTCCATAGGTTATTGTTTGCATTATTCTTTCAAAATTTTCAATGCTAGGATATCATACAGGAAATGAAAATACAGCATGGTGCCAGATTTGTTCCAATTTCCCTTCATATTCTTTGATTTATAATTGTGAGAAAATACTATTCTCTATAGAAATCAGTGTTGAGATTATTTGTACATGAATCTTATTCTTCAATTGTGGATATGATGTTCATTTCCTTGTTACAATGATCTTATTTTTATTCAAATGTTACTTATGATGCTTATAGCTAAACATCACCGAAATATAACTATACAGAAAAAACCAAGTCTTGAATACATCTTTCTTATTTGACATACTTTCTATATGCATCTGCCACTGTAACTCTCCTGCTCTCTACAGTACTGAGATTTTGACATCTGTTCTTTAAAATGAGGTTGTTGGGCACAGACAACTCCAGACATTGAAATTCAAAGTAAATTGGGAGCTAAAATCTCCCTGTGTCTTTATACCATATGTCTATTTTTGCCTTTTCCAAACAAATTAACATTTGGAAGTAGCAATCCATATTGTCATTACCTTTAAATTTGTAATAAAAACAGGTAGAACCCTGAGGGGATGGGGAGGGGGAGGGAACAAGAGGGATGGGAAGAGCACAGGGAACTGTGGTGGTGGTGGTGCAAGATGGGAATTCCATGGGGACGAGACATGTACACTGCACAAAAATGAAAAATAATGTAAAATATATATATAATAAAATAACAGGTAGAACTTTTGTTTCTTTTCATATAAATTATTGTTAAAACAGAATAATGCAATGAAGAGCGGGGTGACTAAAGTAAGAATGTAGAAAGCATGGTGAAAATGAAAATAAAAACCAGGCATTTTGATAGGTAACAGTAAAACATGGTATTTGTTCAGAGATGTAGATGGGATTCCTTCCTCCAGAATCTCAAAGAGAAATATCCTTAGGAATGAAAGTCAGGTGTCTGCTAGTGTGCCATGACAGCCCGCTGAAGGAAGAGATGGAGAATGTAGAGGGAGTTTGTGTGTCATATAAAAGAAATCCTGAGATGACCTAGAATTTAGACTAGGACAGCATGCCAATAAAAGAAGGAATATAAGCAGGAAAGATGGGCATCTGTTTCTTAGGTTAGACTGGCCAGGATGGGCCCATGTATGCAGGAGACTAGGAAGTGGTTAAAGATGATAAATATATTAAAAGCAAGAAGGGAAGAACTTGTAATATACCAGTTCTAACCACATCCACAGTGCCTATGGTGATATGCAAATATATTGCATGTGCAAATTTATATCTGGATATGCAAATAAGTAGGGATTAGATTGACTTTTCAGATGAAACCCTACACTAACCCATCTCCCCTTTCATTAAAAGACTTCATTTAAACCAGACACCTCCAGAAATCCTTTGATAATATTAAGATTCATCACCACATCATTTCAAACAGTAGAGAAATTCATGTCAGTTTTGCATATTAAGTTTTATACTATATTATCAAGATGAAACTATTACACATGATTGAGGAAATCTAGGATATTAAAGTCACCAATCCAAAAGATATTCTAATATTGGCTGGTGTTTAATATTACTGCCTATGCCCTAAGAGCATGTCAGACTAGACTGAGTACAATGACTTTTAAATAATAGAATAGCTTTAGTTTTCTTACTATTATGCCAAGAAAAAGTATTTGCTATTCTAATATTTCCAGCTGCATGTTGATTAAAACTATGGAAATAATTGAATAATCCATAGAAATGAAGGGGAAAAACAACTTGATTATGAAAAAATAAATGCTGGAGGTCCTTGGGACCTGTTCTCCTTGTTGAGACTGAGGAAATCTGGTTCGGCTGATCCCCTAGTCACATTTTATTTGACCTCAGCTTTTTTATTCATCTCACATCTTCAGAGGTCTGGTCTCCAGAGTCTTAAATGATGCTGCTTAACTGTTTTCTTGTCAGATGGCACAAAAACTCATTCTTCAATAAAATAATAGAAACTGCTTCTGCTCTGCTCAGTTTGAATAACAGAACATTTATCTAAATATACCTCATAGAATATCTGCTTGTGATGTGTACATAGTGGAGAATACCTCGATGCTATTATCATATAACCTAATGCTGGCCCCTGTATTTTCAGGGACACTATAGGCATCTATATATAAAAAAAAATTCAGTCCTCTTCCATGCACAACCAAATGTCTGTCAGAGCCTTTTTCATCTAGTCCTGATTGTACCCTCCCTTTATGAACCTCTTTAAAAAGGTCATTTAAAGACCTTTTATAAATAGTACTTTACCATCTACTTCATGTCCCCACCAAAGACTTGAACTTAGGATATTATCCAAGTTGGTATTATTTTCTTCCCTTGATCTTTCCCAGTGATTGTCAACCTGATTTATTTTTCCACCACCAGGGATATTTGCAAATGTTTGGAGATAGTTTTGATTTTCACACCTTAAGGGGAGGACAGCATGTGCTAGTGCATAAATGGCAGAGATTCTGTTCAGAAACCTGCAATCTATACACCACTCCCACACACATACTCATAATAAAACATTTTCTAGTCCAAAATGTGAAAACTCTAAGCCAGCCCTTAATACTGTTGCTCAGGAGACCCATACAACTTATTTCTTAAATGATGTAGTTCTTCATTGCCCAACAATCAGTGAAGTCACTCTGTTTGCTCAGCTGTTTAAATTTCATAAGAGGCATAAACCAAAAGGATATTTGATAAGAAGTTAGTTTTTACATCAGAATCAATCATCAATCAAATCCAATATTATTTGTGTTATATATTTGAATGAATTGAGGAACTGTTTAATTGTAAAGCACAGAAAGGGTGAAGCTAGTAGCCCCATTTAGTAGGCAGGACACAGTATGAAGAGAGTTTTAATCTTCTCTTGATAGTACTCATGAAATCCAGGACATTTAGGATTGCTCTAGTCACACCCCGAGGGAAGAAAAGAGTTCTAGCCTGAGTATAATATCTGTGATAATCTGAGAGTCAAGTTCTACTGTCATCATATTTAGATTTCATGGGATTTAATTTGGGGACAAATACTTTCTTGCCTTTGGATTCCAAAACACCATTAAGTCCATTTGTATCAGATTATTTTCCTCATTTTTCTTTTACTTAGATCTGTTTATTTTTCCTAGGTCATAATCATTCCTGAAGTTTTCTTCTTGTCTTTCTGGTGTTGTAGTTTGTTTTGTTATTTTGCCTTTTTTCTGTAACCATTAGTTTTCTGTCAGTATAATTTGATCTTAAGAATCTCAGCTCAAGTACCATCAAATTTTCCAGTTTGATACTTGATGATGTCAACATAAATGAGATTCCCTAGTATGAAACTAGTTTTATTGTGGCTTGTCCTGTAGAGTAAGGGGTGGATCAGAGTCACTTGGAAGGGAGGAACATGTGTTCAACACCCTCATCCATCTGTCACCATATTATCCAACTCTGTGTGTTCTGTCACTGCCCCAGACCCTCTTTAGAAATGACAGCCTGCAGCACTCTCTGAGAATGTTTTGTTTTATATTCTTACTCTTTGTACATTTATTATTGTCTTCAACACTGTCAATGTCAGAAACTTTGTCCTATACCCCTTAGAAATCCACATCATTTCTGGAACAATAATGATCTAACAAAAATGTAGCAACAATAAATACTTCCTCAGAATCATATAGTCATAGACAATGAAGCCCCGATTCAAAAAAAAATCTCTTGAACATCTTAAAATGAGATTTCCAAACTTATATTTGTGAAGTTAAACAGCTCAACTTATTTTAATAAAAGAGCTTTATAGCCTGACCCAGGTTGAAAAGATGAATGTGAAACAGTTTTGGTTTGATTGCATTAATATTTTATTGGAAACAGCTAGGAAAATTGATTATAAACAGCACACAATCAGTGGCTATGGAGAATTTGGTATCCAAGAAGCCTTTAGTTTCCTTAAGAAGCAGTAGCAAATATGCAGAAAAAATGTCAAACTTTTAATTTCCTAATTTAAGCAGTATCACTCACTTAAGCAGTATAGTTGATTATAATTATGAAAACATGCCATGTATTTAGTAGTGACTTGCAAGTTCTCTTGTGGTCCAGATTACTAATAGATTCAGTGATGGTATTTATACAATATTAATGTCAAGTTTTTTAATACATGAAACCACTGACACTGAATTCAAGCATTTTATCTCAGAAAAAAATTGCTTTTTCCTTTGCTCTCTATCAAAATGACAAGAAACAAAACAATTATGCATGGCTGTTACTTTACTATGCTTTCAAATATATTTGCTACTTTAATTAGACCATCTTGAATTAATGGATGCAAATGTAGTTTGTAACGAAAATGCTGACTCTTTTTGGAATACTAGTGTATTGCATGATGCTCTAAATTACCACAGTCTGTGCTTTCATGATCATTCCTAATTTTACTTAGGTGGAAAACTGATAAAGAAATTTCAGTGCAGTTAATGCCACTATTTATTGAAAGTTTTTTATAGCCAGGAACTGTGTAAAAAGCAGGGTAATAGGGGCCTCTCTATTGGTGCACGATTTAAAATCTCAGTGCTATCAAGCTATCGCCATCCACTGCTACATGAATTCGATCCCAAGTACAGGAGACCTCTCCTGTCCTGCCTGCTTCTCCACTCAGCAATGTAAGTATTTATTGTATGTCAGCGGATCTGCCTGTTCTCTCTCTATATATCCTCTCACACCCCTGCACCTCTGGCCTACACCCCAGATCTTGTATGCATAAATAAATACAATAAATATTTTAAAAATGAACAAGGAAATAAAAGATGGCTGAGATGCCACTGCTGTCAGGGAGAGCACAGTCTGAAGCTGGGATATGATATCATCTAGAACAGACAATAGGATAAAAACTGACCAAGGCAAGATGGGGCTAGATCTGTTGAAGAGATGAAAAGTCAATTTTGAATTGGGGAGGAAATTTAACTTTTTCTTAACCCCAGGCAACCATTCCTGAAAAATGACAAATCTCTCTCTTGGCTGTTAAGTGAAACTAGTTTGTTTGAATTCTTGAGTTCCTACCAAATTCCATGACATACAACCTACCCTGCTCACTTTTGTCATGTAAAATCCAGTACTATTTTTGAAGTATGTCTTGAAAATTCTAGACCTTTCTTATGTGCAAATTCCCAAACACAACATCTCTCTACTGTCTCTTATTCATTCACATTCTAGGGTTCTGCTAGCTAAAAGCTAGATAATATGATGTAACAATAGGCACTTAATATTAATCAAATATTTGAAAGGACACATATCTGTTAATTTCTCATAAAAATTTTATTCTATAAATGGAAATTTTCTAATTTTATATATTTTTAATTTAAGTTCACATAGGTCTCAATCACATAATATTGTTATTCCTCAAATTCATCCTATAGCCAGACATGTGCCTTATCTGAATTGACATCTATTATTTAAGGACATAATATACATGTGTGTGAATATACATACATTTTTACATACATGTGAATGAAAATTAAGGTAAAAACCAAAAAATATGTTTACTAACCTCCTCAGTCCTTGATCATGTCCAAAAAGCATATCAACAAAGAGAATTAACATATCATTATTAACAAATATGTGATACACAATATCCTATCTTAGTTTCCAAAAAGTATTTAAAATGTTCAACAGCATATGAAATTTTCCTTCTTATGGTTCTTTCTCTTTGGGGGTTTCAAAATTCTCCGTAGGCCAAAATATAACATGTGTCTGCATTGTATATAGCAGTTATAATCAATTACTGTTATTATAATGAAATTAGAGGGTGGACAGCTTCTGTGATATGAAATATTTCCTATCTACTGGAATTGATAGGGTAAGTCAGTAGGCATCTTTCAATAATAATTTATTTGATAATTGGGACTTTTATGCAAATACAAAAATATAATTTGTTTTCTAGGGAAATGTCTCTTAGAGTCTCCTAGAAGTCTAATTAGAAGCTCTCAGTTTTTTGGGCCTCCCTGGTGGTGCAGTGGGTTAAGCAACACATTATGAAGCAAACCGCAGCCACTGCAGCATAAGTTCGATCCCAGCCACCGGCCACGAAGGGGACCCACATGGCGCAGCAGACCTCTCCTGTCTTGCCTGCTGCTGCCCTCGGCAGTGTGTTTCAGTCAGTCTGCCTGTTCTGCTCCCCACTCTGTCTCTGGTGAGTCCTCTCACCTCCTGTGACTCTGGCCTGTACCCAGCTCGTGTATGCATAAATAAATAAATCTTAAAAAAAAATAAAAAGTATGAGGGGGCCTCCCTGGTGGCGCAGTGGGTTAAGCAACCCACTATGAAGCAGACCGCAGCCACGGTAGCACGAGTTCGATCCCTGCTGCCGGCCAGGGAGGGGACCCACATGGCACAGCAGACCTCTCCTGCTGTGCCCGCTGCTCCCCTCAGCAGTGTACTTCAGTTGATCTGCCTGTTCTGCTCCCTGCTCTCTGCGGTGAATCCTCTCACCCCCCACACCTCTGGCCTGTACCCCAGTGCTTGTATGCATAAATAAATAAATCTTTAAAAAAAAAAAAGCTCTCAGTTTTTATAGGGACACTTGTTTGCAACCATCCCAAGCCAAGTAGGTTCACCATTGGTTCTAGTGATGTGAGAGAATTTTGGAGACCTTGACATCATTTTCACAGGTGTAAATGGTAAGCAGTGGGTAACAAACCAGCAGGGAGGTAGCAACTTGAACCCCTTTCCCTCAGGGTAAGGGCACCCTTGTATCCCCTCCCTCTAGGCACAGGTGTGCACACTTGCACATGTATGTACACCCATGTCTAGGTGTCCAAAATCAGGTATGTGTGTCCCTGTGGTGGCAGCAAGGGGCATCGAGCAAGTTCTCGATGATTCGGGCAGACGGGGTAAAGGAGGAGTGTTGGAGCCCTCAGTGGCTTTTTTGGGTTTTATTGCATCATTATCTCAGAAGTGACCAGGAGGCTGGCAGGCCTCCTAGCCCCCGGCACATCTTCACTCTCTCGGCTGCTTTCCTGCTGCTGCTCTTGTTCTCTGCTGCTCTGCTTCTGCTGTTCTGCTGCTCTCATTCTGCGGCATCCTGTTCCACTGGCGTCCTCAAGACGCCGCCCTTATACCCCCGTGTCTAAGCCCAGATGCATCCACTCGCGCATGCCCACTTAGGCATGCAGGCAGAACTGCAGGTGTCCATCATTACGCCAATGGCAGGGAGGGCGGAAAAGCTGATAACTTTAACCCGACCCTACAGTCCCATACCCACGCTTTTACAGTAACAAGATCAAGGCTAAAGGGAATAGCCACAGAGGCCAGTGGTGTCAAAAGTCTGATCGACTTCTTTTACCCTACAACACTAGAATGTCTAAGGGAGCTTAACAAAAACATGAAGTCTAAGTTGCATTTAAGACCAATGAAATAAAAATCTGGGAGAGGGGTACAGGGCTTTTTAAATATTCATTGAGATCAATAGCTAATCTTCTAGACTGAAAACCATGTCAGCCATCAAGGGGGTCATTCTGGCCAAGGGTATGTGAGAAAGTGACACTGAAGACTGTGCAAATAAAACTCCCGCTCAGATGAAATTCAAGGGTGGTTGTCCCATCTAGTCTTATGGTGGGGATGAGAGAGCTGTGAGTGACAGGTGCAGATACAAGGGCCTGGAAGAGCATGCTGAGCAGCTAATCAGCTTATGATCAGAGAGGACCGTGGAGGTAGAAGACAATGAAGAAATAAGGAAAAAAGCTGCTGCTCAGAGCTAACAGCCACATTCCTAGATATCCAAAAATGAGGGGGTTGAGTAATGACTTTTTAAAGGAAAAATTAGGAGTAATAATAAGTCAGAATCATATACAAAATCTTCTTACTTTGTTATCCAAAATATTTGAAAGTCATAATCAGCCTATGGGCTAATAGTGCAGGGGCTTATAGGGTCTGAGAAGTTAATCAGGCTTTTCCACTCTCCTGCCACTGGTATAATGATGGACACCTGCGGTGCTGTACGCATGCCTAGGTGGGCATGCACAGGTGGGTGCACCGGGGTTTGGACACAGGCATGTAAGGGTGGCATCATGAGGACGCCGGTACCAAACGCCAACAAGCAGCAGCAAGACCAACAGAACAAGAAGAGAGCAGAAAAGCAGTCAAGAGGGTGAGATGTGCCGGGGGGCCGGGAGGCCTGCCAGCCTGCCATGTACCTGATGCCACCTCTTTAATAAAAGCATAAAAGCCACCGAAGGCTCCAAGACTCCTTCCTTTATCTCCCACCAGTTAGAAACATTCCGAACTTGCCCCGTTCCACCTTCCTGCCACCACAGGGCTAAAGTTAACTTACTAACAAATGAAGTTCACATGAAGTTCTGAGAGAAAGTATGTGTAGCACCAGGAAAGGCGTAAGGAGCAAGTTCGGGATGGTTCTTAGCAGACGGGGGATAAAGGAAGGAGTCTTGGAGCCCCCGGTGGCTTTTATGCTTTTTATTGTCAGAGGTGGTATAGGGTAAAGGTTGATCAGGTATTTCCACCCTCCCACTACTGATGATGGACACCTGAGTTGCTGTGAGCATTCCAGGGTGGGCATGCGCAAGTGGGTGCACCTGTGTTGGACACGGGCATAAATGGGCAGCGTCATGAGGACACCAGAACTGTGAGAACTGTGAGGACAGAACTGTGAGAACTGCAAGGACCGGCCGACCGACAGGATGAAGGAGCAGCACCAGCAGAGAGAGAGAAGAAGCAGCCGAGAGGGTGAGATGCGCTGAGGGCTGGGAGGCCTGCCAGCCTCCCGGCCCCCCGGCACCCCTGCCTGCCATGTACCTGGCCACCTCTACTAAATAAAGCCTAAAAGCCACTGAAGGCTCCAAGACTCTCCTTCCTTGACCCGTCTGCCCAGAACCATCCTGAACCTGCCCCCAGTGCCACCTCCATCCTGCCGCTACAGGTGGCATCAGGTACATAGCAGGCAGGGGTGCTGGGGGGCCAGGAGGCTGGCAGGCCTCGCTGCCCTGGTGCCTCTCACCCTCTCGGCTGCTTTGCTGGTCTTCTGTTCTCGTGTTGGTGGCTGCTTGTTGGCCTTGCTGCTCGCGTTGGTAAGTACTGACGTCCTCGGATGCCGCCCATATAAGCCCGTGTCCAAACTCAGGTGCATCCACTTGTGCATGCCCCCCTAGGTATGCGCTCAGCGCCTCAGGTGTCCATTATTATACCAGTGGCGGGAGGGTGGAAAGACCTGATAGTTGTCTGACCCTACAGTATGCAACTTGTCCAAGATTATACAAATTATAAAAAGCAGCACTTGAAACAGTCTCTTGATCCTCGTCCTACTGTATGTTTATATGTTTTTCTTATAGTAAAGGAATTTTTAGAATTACCCTATCTTGAAAGAGAAAATGTGTGTGCTTAATAAATCTTAAATGAATATGATGGCACAAAATATAAATTTTCCATCAATGTTTGAAAGTTGTTTCTATTATATGTTTGATGGTGTTTCTAGTAGAAGTATACTACAAAATCAGAAAGCAGGTAAGCAAAGAATAAAGCACCAGGGCCTTGAATTGCAGGTAAATAAATGTATCCCTTATATATCAGTGAATTGAGGAGAATGAGTTTATAAAATAGTAAATCTGGGTGTAAATTTCACACTAAAGGAAATCTAAGAGCACCCGTTAGTTTTCCTGAATTAGACATGTGAGATTGGGATTTCTGGAGTACTCAGCACTGATTACTGCTAAGGGAATGGTATAGACTTAACTGCACTATTAGGTGAAATAAATTGTGCTCAGTGGGGCAATTACATATACCCCGTCCTGCCAAACTCAATTCTCTCTTTAAATAGGTTTGGTCAAAGTGTATAAAGATCATCCATTTCACTTGGAGTTATCTACAAGTTTCTTATGCCCTGCTAGCACTTTTAACAATAAATCAGAACAACAGACTGTCAGTATAAAGGGTGATCTTTTATTACTCACCTTTATCTTTTAAATTTATTTTATAGATAATCTTCTTGATAAAGAAACAGATGTTAGAGCCAAAATGGTATATGCAGCATAGATCAGAAGACTTTGTTCTATCCTTCAAGAGATAAAAGTGCATTTAGGAAGTGGTGCCAAATTTAACATTTTCTATAAAATTTATTTTCATTATTTGTTCTCTAATTGGTTGTTGCATGTCACAAATTTCTCTTTTATTTGTGATTATATAGATTCATTTTCATTCTTAAAAGTGAACAAAGAATGAAAAGGATTTCTGGTTCCTGGTTGTAGTGGCAGGAGGGTACAGGGCAAGTGCTCTATGATCTGGGCAGATGGCGAGAGGAGACCTGGAGACCTCAGTGGCTTTTTCAGGGTTTGTAGCGGCAGGAAGGAGGTGGCACTGGAGGCAGGTTCGGGATGGTTCTGGGCAGACGGTTCAAGGAAGGAGAGTCTTGGAGCCCTCGGTGGCTTTTCATACTTTATTTAGTAGAGATGGCCAGTACATGGCAGGCACAGGGTGCCAGGGGGCCGGGAGGCTGGCAGGCCTCCCAGCCCCCAGCGCATCTCACCCTCTCGGCTGCTTCTCTGTCTCTCTGCTGCTGCTGCTGCTATTGCTGTCAGTTCTCTTGGTCGGCCCTCGCAGTTCTCTCTGTTGGTCCTCGCAGTTCTGGCGCCCTCATGACGCCGCCCATTTAAGCCCGTGTCCAACTCAGGTGCGCCCACTTGCGCATGCCCACCCTGGAATGCTCGCAGCACCGCAGGTGTCCATCATCACAACGGTGGGAGGGTGGAAAGACCTGATCAACCTTTACCCTAGAGGGTTTTATTGATCTTTTTGCACAACTAGCAGTGAGGCAACCAGGTATATGACAGGCGGGGGGCTGGTGCCTCCTAGCCCCGGGCAAATCTCTACTCTCTCTCCAACTTTCTCTTGTGCTTCCGTTTCTTTCCTTCTCTGCTGCTGCTTCTGCTGCTTCTGCAGCTGCTGGTGTCCCCGTGACGCCGCCCTTACATGCCCAGCCTCTCAGCCCAGTTGTTCATGCCACAGCCTACTCCAGCTGCTGCCATCAGGCATGAGTGCAGGGCCACAGGGACCTAACACAGGGAGGCCCCTCATCTGATTTCTTTATCATATTTTTAAATAAACTATTAAATCTTCTAAAGTGTTTCCCTGAGTTCTGGAGTTGAGTATGCCATTCTCCCAGAGTGTAAGTTTTCAAGAACATGAGAGTACTGCATCCCCTTTTTGGGGGTGATTATGAGAGCTTTGTCATGTAAGCGTGATCAGTCATTATCTTCATTTCCAACACTTCTTCCCTGCTGGAAGATCAGGGAGGACAGCAAAATAGACACTTCACCCAGAAGAATACTCTGTATGCCTGTTCAAACTTAAAATAGATTATGACAAACTTCCATGGACTAAGTGCAAAGGAAATGTGTTAAAGAGGAAATAAAAGAAAAAGATCAGAGAGTGGACTGTTAAAACATTTTGTTCATAGATATAAAAATCAACAATAGGGAAGTGGAAAATGTCTAAAGTTATGTTGAAACTGATAGTGATGGAGAAAAACCAATAAGCAGATGGGTGCAGTAAAGGGGGTCCCTTCAGATAAACACTCTGGTCCAGGTGCAACTAACATTCCAACTCAGAGACAATTAACAATTAGCAGTTTTCCCAGTTGCAAATCTTCCCTTTGAAGATTCATGGGCAGGTCTCTATATCCCCATCTGGACAAAGCTACACTCCTGAGAAAGTTCGATAACAAGGCAGACCGGTTTCATCAGAGTAATCCCTGATGATGTCCCTTTCCCCATCTCCTTAACTGCCCTCTCCATGTGAAATGTCCGGAGGTTCACCAAATGATCGCCTGTTGTAAGGCAATCTGTCAAATCTGTCAGTATAACAAATGCTGAGACAATCGAGTATAAAACAGTATCTCGGCCTTAGTTTGGGGCCCAGATCTTTAGGAGAGTGCTCCTAGCTAGTGTCTGCTAGCATTATAATAATAATAATAATAAAAAAAAACTACTACTCACTTGGTCTGAGAGTACCATTTAATTTTTCCCTGCTCAGGCAAAACAGTTTTCCATAGTAGTAGAACTTCACAAATGATGTTTAATAGCACATAATATTTTTAAATGACTGACATATATTGTTTCAAATTACATATACTTTAACATTTGGACTGATCTAAAATATATGGGTGGTATGTAAACTTTCAGCATTATTTTTAAAGATACAAAATTTAAAATGAGATTTTATATACATAAAGCCCTCTATAAGTAAAGTACCTTTTCCCCCACGGATCTTTGTAGAAGTTAGTCCTACCATATGTCCCAGAAACTTCCAGAGGAAAAGGCACAATCTGAAGATATCTAGCAGAATTGACTTGCACTGAGTAGAAATAAATCTCAATCCCACTTTCCTTAGCTAGACAGTTTTGGAGTTCTAGCTACATGCTAGGTATTTCTTGTGTTCTACAGGTCCAGGTACGTTCAGATTTCTCTAAACTCTGTGAAATGATTTGAGACTATGTAGGTTCAGAGAAAAGTTATCAGGCTTTTCCACCCTCTCCCCATTGGTGTAATGATGGACACCTATGGTTCTGCACACCTGCCTAAGCGGGCATGTGCAAGTGGGTGCACCTGGGCTTAGACACCAGTGTATAAGGGAGGCATCACGAGGATGCCAGTAGCAGAATGAGAGTAGCAGGGCAGCAGCAGTAGAACAAGAGAAGAAGCAGCAAAGCAGCCGAGAGAGTGAGATGGGCCGGGGGCTAGGAGGCCTGCTAGCCTCCTGGCCCTCCAACTCCCCTACCTACCCTGTACCTGGTCGCCTCTGATAATGAAAGCAAAAAAGCCACTGAGGGCTCCAGGTCTCCTCCTTTACCCCATCTGCCAGAATCATCGAGAACTGGCTTTGTGCCCTTCCTGGCACCACAGACTAATAACAGAGGAGACTCTCAGGGTTCTCTATTGACCATATGTTTGATAGTTTCTAAAAATCAGATGTAAAAAAAAAAAAAAAATCAGAGACCCTGGTTGGAATGGGCTTCAAAGTCTTGGCAACTCTTGGCAGTTGCTAGATCTTTTTCCTAGTGAGGAAATATGTTTAGTAGTGTAACAGTCATCTGGGGCCCAAGAAAAATTTTCCAGACTTCATCAAAACTACATGCATGGAGCTTAATATAAGAATGAAAAAAGACCAGAGCTCTCATGCTGTCGTTCATAGGCGATTCCATGCCTTAATCACCATTTTATTAGATTATTTGCTAGCATACTCAATCCAGAGTGATCATAAAAAGAGTTGAGAATTTTGCATAATTGCCCTATAAATCAGATTTATAGGGTCATACTTGAAAATAAAGTTAAAAAATATCAACTATATGAAAACTTTATCTTATTACACTAAGAAATATGAATATGGAAAATTAATCTTTACATTATCATTGCCATGACTTATTTTATATTGGTAACCCTTCAGTGGAAATGATTCCTAATATGAAGATTCAGCAATCAAATTAGAAAACTTGAGACATGCCAAAATCCTTGCATGTTAAATATGCAAAGATTTAAATAAAAATAAAAAAAATATATTTCAGATTTTAAATGTGTTATATTCTTTCTTTCTTGATATTTGGATTAAGTATTTGGGAAAGCTCAATTTAAAAAAAAAACTGGAGAGCTTGGACAAGAACTTGTACAGAATTTGTGAGATATATATATTCTCTATATATATTCTATGATATATATATCCCACATAAACAAAATACACACACATATAATAGGTTAGTTGGAGATAATCAATAATATGGATCTATAGCTATGTAGAGATAGGTGTGTGTCTGTGTGTGTATATTATATATATATGTATAATGTTATATAAGCTATACAGTGCTGAGCACTGAATGGGATAGCAGAGAATGCAAATACGTCAGAAGTAAGATTATATTACAAAATATGACATCCGGCAGATCTATTTTCTGCCTTTTATTTATCCATGGGGACCATGGATTCTCTCTCTTTTTTTAAATTTATTTATATTTGACATCAATTGTGGTCCTCATGGATTTCTCACCACCATTTCACCAGTGCACCATCACCTCAGTCCCTTGTGCTCTTTCTACCCTCATTCCATTATGGATTCTCTCTCTCTTTTTTTTTTTTAAGATTTATTTATTTATGCATACAAGAACTGGGGTACAGGCCAGAAGTGTGGGGAGTGAGAGGATCCACCAGAGACAGAGTGGGGAGTAGAACAGGCGGATTTGACCAAAACACACTGTCGAGGGCAGCAGCGGGCGAGGCAGGAGAGGTCTGCTACGCCATGTGGGTCCCCTCCCTGGTCAGCGGCAGGGATCGAACTCGTGCTGCAGTGGCTGCAGTTTGCTTCATAGTGCGCTGCTTAACCCACTGCGCCACCAGGAAGGCCCTACTGTCATGGATTCTCTTATGAGAAGAATCTCATTCATGTCTGAAGATATGAGTGTTTGCAACAGAACATTTATTTTGTTAGGTTAGAAGGATTTCCTAGGAGAGAATTTGTAAGGAAATTAGAATAAAGTGCAAAATTAATAGCATTTCAGTGGCAGCTGTTGCCATCCTGGCACTAAACATAGATATTTTGGAGTGAGTGAGTATAGTGAACAGAGAATTTAGACCTTACAAATAATGCAGAGAGGATGGGATAAATAACCATAATTTAGAGAAATGTGAACAACTTCTCTAAATCAATTCCTCCAAAGAGTAGAAACATGAGAATTCTGGCTTAAGATAGAAGGGATGGAACCATGAGGGACTGAGGTGTGAGGCTCAATGTGTGGGTGACAGGGCTGTAGAAACAGTCTTAACAGTGGGGACACTGCGCGATATGGACAGTGACCCTATTTGCTGACTGCTGTAATTATTACATTTTTACTTTCATTACAATAAGGAAATATCACAAAAAATAATTACACAGTGAATTACAAAACTGTATATGTGCATTATTCCTTAGTAACCTAGAGGGTCTGTGAATAAGAATGAAAGCTGGATAGAAAGAATAGTATTTTCTCATTTGTGTGGCTATGGAGGAAAATAAAGACAGCTTATTAGAGGGTTATAATGGTTTTAAAGGACATTCAAAAATATTAAAAGTAGCTAAAGACAAGGTAATGTGATACGGTATCACATGAATGACATACCATGTGGATGATTGCCAAGGCCAAAGTGTTTATTTAGATGCTGATTAAGTTATGGCACAGATAATAACTTCTGTGGTATACCAGGTCAGTATCATGTGCCCTGGCCGTACAGCAAACAACACTGATAGCAATTTCTACCTCTGTTTCCACCTATTCAACCTGAGACACCTTGGAGGAACATTATTAATGCATCTTCAGTGATATCATCTGTAGTGCTGTAAAACCCCAAAATAAGCATTTTTCAAAACTAAAGCTGGGCATAAATTTTGAATCTATTTCTTATATGTAACTGTCTCTATTTTACTGTTTGTGAAAAGATGAATTTCTTAGTGGTTTTCATGGGAACAACAGAATCAAAATAAGTCTTTTTTTTTTTTCATTGTTCATGAACCCTGCAACTCCCAATTCAGGGCTCTTTTTTTTAAAATGTAAATTAATGTTTCTTACTATGTTTGTTTTCTTTCCTTGTGCAGTCCCTTTAGAATTTCTACCACCAGTTCACCCATGCACCATCACCACAGTCCCTTGTGCTCCTCTAGTCTGCCCTGATCCCAATCCCTACCTCTTCCCTCCATAATATCTCTGATATGTAGTTGTCTGTTTATTTATGTTTAGTTTAGTTCTGGTTTTGTCATTGTTGATGGCATTATTATTTTTCTTTTCTTGTTCCCCTATATTCCTCCTATGAGTGAGACCATCCAGTACTTTTCTTTTTCCTTCTGACTTATTTCACTGAACATAATCCCTTCAAGCTCCATTCATGTTTCTGTGATTGTCTCTAGTTTATCTTTTTTGATTGATGAATAGCACAGGGTGAGGCTTGAGGCTTCAGAAGCTCCTGCCTCCTCCCCACCCAAATTTAAATTGTAGGACTCATTTCCTACAGGCAGAAATGCCCTGGAAGAGAATGTATCTCAGAGATAAAGGAAAAAAACATGAAGTCACAGAAGCATGAGCATTTAGTGATGACACCTTTTTATGTTGGGTATTCTGTGATACAGGGAGAGAGAGGCAGAGTTCACAAGGCAAGTCCTGTCCAAATAAGTTACTCAATATGCTCAAAAGAAGTGAAAAAATGCAGAACCTGACTGGTTCTGTTCCAGGTAGTTGGGACATCCCATGTCACAACGGATGTGTCCTTGCTCCATCTGAAAATGTGTCCTGAACTTTGTTAAAGATAACAAGCCACTGTCTTTTCATAGAGATTGGGTCATTTCTAAAGCAACAGTCTGAGAATCCAGAAATTAGAAAGGTGGGGAGGGGGCGGCAAGAGATTCCCCAACCCCTACAGCTGATATTTAGAAAGTGCAGTAGTTGTTCCTATCCTGGAAATCAAATCCTTTGGAGAGTTTTTAAACAAATACAGATGCCTAAAGCAAACTCTAGCACTACAGAATCAAAATATCAAAGGGTGAGAACTACATGTCTGTCTTTTCAAGTAGCTCTCGGGAAGATTCTGCTGCTACAATCAGGTTTGTAAATCATTACTCAAGACAAGGGAGTTTGTGAAAAATTAATCCTTTCAAAATTTCTTATTAACTTGACTCATAGAAAGGAATATAAAGGTGAGAGATGAGTGAGGTGACCTCTGTCTTTGTAAACTCTTGGAAAGCAGGCAAAGGAAAGAGTTTCAGCAAATGCCTAAAGCTCCAGCTACCTGCCTGTCCAGGTCCTGTGATTGCTGATGCCCCCCTGCCTGCATTTTACACATGGATCCATGTATGGAGGGGGAGTGGCATGAGAACCAAACAATATGAAGCAGAGACTGGAAAAGAAAGCTTTGATTTTACTAGCAGAACTCTACTTTACTGTAAGATTTAGTACCATCAGAGCTAACCAGACTTCTAAGAATAATTGTCTCTATATACCAATTTCAAGCTCAGCTCTCAGCTTTTTTTTTTCTTTTTTTTTTTCTTTAAAGATTTATTTATTTATGCATACAAGCACTGGGGCACAGACCAGAGGTGTGGGGGGGTGAGAGGATTCACCACAGAGAGCGGGGAGCAGAACAGGCAGATCAACAGAAGTACACTGCTGAGGGGAGCAGTGGGCACAACAGGAGAGGTCTGCCGCACCATGTGGGTGTCCCTCCTTGGCCGGCAGCAGGGATCGAACTCGTGCTGCAGTGGCTGCGGTTTGCTTCATAGTGCGCTGCTTAACCCACTGCGCCACCAGGGGAGGCCCTCAAGCTCTCAGCTTTTATTCATGTTTATTGTTAAAATATTTTATTAATGCACATCTCTAAGTACTGGTTTCAAATCAAATCCATCTGGTGTAGTGTGAATTTCTTAATTTAAAGCTGGAATTATGTAATTATGCTCTGCGTCCTTTATTTTATAAATCATCTTAACCAAATTCTTATAATTAACATTATATGATATTATCTAAAATGTGCTGTGTTACACAAAAAATAAAATGTACTGTGTTTTAACATGAACAGAACAAAATTTGAAGTTAAGGAAGCTGACAGTTGCACCATTTTTTCCTCCTAAGACTTGTCAACATAGGGGACATTTTTTCACCTCTCTATAGTCATAGTTTTCTCATCTGTAAAATAGATGTGTAAAATACACACCAACTTGCCTTTTAAGATTGTGTGAAATTTTAAATTTGATATAAAATAATAAATACAATATAATCATAAGCTAGTTGTTTATTAAAATAATTAGGCTCAAGTGTGAAACTAGTTTTGGGAACTCAGTTTAGTGAAGGAATTAGCTAATGTGGAATGTCACAATCAAGGGACTAAGGCTCTGTCTTCAGTGAACCCAGTAACAGTTACTGACGAGGCCTCCCCGGTGGCGCAGTGGGTCAAGCAACACACTATGAAGCAAACCACAGCCACTGCAGCACGAGTTCGATCCCTGCTGCCGGCCAGGGAGGGGACCCACATGGTACAGCAGACCTCTCCTGCTGTGCCCGCTGCTCCCCTCAGCAGTGTACTTCCGTTGATCTGCCTGTTCTGCTCCCGCTCTCTGTGGTGAATTCTCTCACCCCCACCCCCCGACACCTCTGGCACTGTACCCCAGTGCGTGTACGCATAAATAAATAAATCTTTAAAAAAAAAAAAAAACAGTTACTGACGATACCCTCTACTGTCTGTGTTTCTGTTGTACCTGCCTAAGTGTCTAGTTTGCAGTAAGAGCAAATGCATCTGCCAGGAATAGAATTTGTTGTATTGTATTTAGATTTTTATTTTTAAGATTGTATTTATTTATGCACACAAGAACTGGAGTACAGGCTAGATGCACGGGGGGTTCACCAGACAGAGGATTCACCAGACAGAGAGGGGAACAGAACAGGTGGATCAACTGAAACACACTGCTGAGGGGAGCTGCGGGCGAGGCAGGAGAGGTCTGCTGAGTCATGTGGGTCCCCTCCCAGGCTGGCAGCAGGGATCGAACTTGTGCTGCAGTGGCTGCGGTCTGCTTCATAGGATGTTGCTTAATCCACTGAGCCACCAGGGAGGGCCCTGTATTTAGTTTTGATGGTAGATGTCTCACTGCTTGTTCATGTACTGTGATCTCTCTCTCTCTTCCCCCCGCCCCCCCCTTCACCACCCCTTTCTTTACATCATTTGATCTCTCTTTAAAAGGCTACAAAAATGAGTATTACCTCTTCTTTCATCCTGCAGGTACAGATTTTCCTTTCCTTTCAGTTGTGATGGGCATGCCCTCCCGAGGACAAAACCCCAGCCCTGTACACAGCTTTATACTTATATTTCATTTAATGCCAGTAGTCAGAAATTAGTAGATTGTACATATTTAAAAACACAATATGTTGATATTTTTTAAATTAATTACAGTTTTTAAAGCAGCTTTTAATAATTCAAATTGGTGTTCATTGTCTTTGACAATTGCCTTTAAATTTTATGGCCATTTCTCCTCTTCTTGTTTATCTTGTTTATACAAAATTATCTTCCAAATCATTTAGCCTTGAAAATTTCTAAATTATTAGAATATTAGATTTTCCCTTTCATTTTCTTTGTTTTAAAAAAATCTTCATCTGTTGGCATGTTCTATAGATTATACTTTGATCAATTAAAATTTCAACGTACATACTGAACAGTATATATTTCTAGCGTTACCCAGTTTTATTCCAGGGACCTTATGTTTAACTATCCTTTAAGTACATCCACTTGAAAAGTCATCTTGAAAAGCATTATTTTTGTCTCAAAATCTCTTTATTTTAAAAGATACCTTCCCAATGAATTACATATTATAGTCAATAACAAGCATTTTCAAAATAGTTTACTGATTATTTTGTTTCTTATATTGCTTTTCATTTTCACTTCCTGTAATGGATTTGATTTTAAATAAATGTGTCCTTAAGTAGTCATTTAAAAGATCATAGAACTATACTTCATATTCAAAATTCAAAAAATGCCCATCTTATTTCACACCCACTGATGGTGCCAACCTCTCCCACATCCCATTCAGCAAGTCCCAGTGATTCTGTGAATGAGCTCTGCTTCAGTCTGCTCACTCATTTCCTTATCTACTGTGACCTTCCTCACCTATCAACCCTCCCCTAAAGAAATAGTTTTTTTTATTATTTTAATTGTATATACACTTTACATTATTTTTCATTTTTGTACCGTATATATTTCTCATCCCCGTGAATAGTACTTTTGTGTGATTCTTTCTTCCTCTTTTAAGAAAATCCAGTATCCATTCAACAACCTATATGAATTTTTTAAAAAATAGAATTTGAATCCTGCCATATTCTTATTCAATGTGTAAATCATGATTACTCTTGAGATTAATATATATATACATATATATGTGTATATATATATATATATAGCCATTAACCTGGCCAATAGACCAGTACTTTGGTTAAATGATGTTCTTAATATTTTTTCATGCATTTATACATCATTCAACAAATTTTTTCCTAACTTTGGATGATTATTTACAAAATCTTGTCCTCTACACTGGGATAAAGTGACCAAACTAAAAGAGGGAGGGGAAAAAAAGAAACTACATATGTATATGTATATGTATATTTGTGTATAGAAGTGGTATGTATATATTTATATATTTGGTTCTGTGAAGTAATTTCTAAGAGAAGTTTTTTCTGATATCAACCTAAATTGGACTTTCCATGTTCTCCTTCACAACAATTTGATTTTTGTAGTATTTATAAGACTATGTAATGTTGAATTTATTAGTTCACTTTTGCTCAGCATTTGTCTTTTGAATAACATATGTTAGGAAATAGTCTCCTTTTGGGCCTCCTTGGTCACTTAGGGGCTAAGTCTCATTGTGGTTTTCATTTGTATTTCCCTGATTATGAGGGATGTTGAACATTTTTTCATATGCCTGTTGGTCATTTTCATGTCCTCTTGGGAGAAGTGTCTTTTAAGTTCATTTGCCCATTTTTTGACTGGGTTATTTACTTTGTTTTTCTTGAGTCTTCTAAGTGCTTTGTAAATCTCTGTGGTTAGTCCCTTATCAGTTTTGTGGAGTGCAAAATTTTTTTTCCCAGTCAGTGGGGTGTGTCTTTGTTTTGGTTAATGTTTCTTTTGCTGTACAGAAGCTTTTTAATTTAATGCAGTCCCAGCTATTTATCTTTTCTTTCATTTTCTTTGCTTTGGGTGATGTGTCTTTGAAGACGTTTTTGAGATGTATGTCTTGTTTTATCTAAGTTTTATCTATGTTTTCTTCTATATATTTTATGGTTTCAGTTCTTATGTTCAGTTTTTTTATTCATTTTGAGTTGATTTTTGTACATGGTGTGTGTTAGTGGTCTAGTTTCATTTTTTTGCATGTGGCAGTTCAGTACCATTTATTGAATAAGCTATCCTTGTTCCATCGCATATTCTTTGCTCCTTTGTCAAAGATCAGTTGTCCATAAATGTGTGGTTCTACTTCTGGGCTTTCTATTTGGTTCCTTTGGTCTGTGTGTCTGTCTTTGTTCCAGTACCATGTTGTTTTAATTATTGCTTTGTAGCAAAGTTTGAAGTCTGGGAGTATCAACCTCCATTCCCCTTCTTTTTAGTCAGGAGAGCTTTGGGTAACCAAGGTGTTTTTGTGTCTCCATATGAATTTCATCAATATTTGTTCTATTTCCTTGAAGAATGTCATTGAAATTTTTATTGGAATAGCATTGAATCTGTAGCTGTTGGTAGGATGGTCATTTTAATGATGTTGATTCTTCCAATCCATGAACAGGGAATGTCTCTCCATTTCTTTGTGTCTTCTTCTATTTCTTTTAACAATGTTTTATATTTTCTCTCAATAGGTCTTTTGCTTATTTCATTAGTTTTATTCCCAAGTATTTGATTTTTTTGTTTCAATAATAAAAGAGATAGTTCTCTTGATTTCTTCTTCTTTGGATTGGTTGTTTGTATAAAGGAAGGCTAATGACTTTTGTGCATTGATTTTGTATCCCACTACTTTTCTAAACTGGTCAATTGTTTTAATTAGATTTTCTGTGGAGATTTTAGGGTTTTCCAAGTATGTTATTATATTGTCCATAAATAGTGATAGTTTTACCTCCTCTTTCCATGTTTGGATTCCTTGTATGTCTTTTTTTCCTTTCTTATTGCTCTGGCTAGGACTTCCAGTATCATATTGAATAGCAGTGGTGAGAGTAGATATTCTTGTCTTGTTCCTAATACTAGAGGAAATGCTTTCAGTTTTTCCCATTGAGAATAATATTGGCTGTGGGTTTGTCGTATATAGCTTTTATCATGTTGCTGTATGGTCCTTCTATTCCAAGGATTTCGAGGGCCTTCATCATGAATGGATGTGGAACTTTGTCAAATTCCTTCTCTGCATCTATTGACATGATTATATAGATTTTGGTCTTCTTTTTGTTGATGTGTTGGATTACTTTGATTGATTTTTGCATGTTGAATCATCCTTGTGCCTCTGGAATAAATCTTGATCATGGTGTATTATCCTTTGATGCATTGTTGGATTCTGTTGGCAAGGATTTTATTGAGAATTTTTGAATCACTGTTCATTAGAGATATTGGCCTGTAGTTTTCTTTTTTTGTGTGTGTTGTCCTTGGTTTTGGTATTAGTGTAATGTTGGCTTCATAGAATGTATTTGGGAGTATTCCTTCTTTCTCAATATTTTGGAAGAATTTATATAAGGTAGGTGCTAGTCCCTTCCTGAATGTTTGGTAGAATTCATTTGTGAAGCCATCTTGTCCTGGGCTTTTGTTTTTGGGAAATGTTTTGATTGTTGCTTTGATTTCACTGCTTGTTATAGGAATGTTTAAGTGTTCCATTTATTCTTTGTCTAGCTTGAAACAGTCTTTTACTCTGTTTATAAAGGGAAAGAAGGCATTTGTCTTCCCTCCTTTCCTGAGGAATCGTCTTCAAAACATTGAATACTAAAGGGCCTGGAACCTAACTTAGTCCTTTGATAAAGAAATAAAAATAACTTGACTTTATTACATATATGTAATTTGATAATTATATCTATAAACATATAGATATGTGAATAATGAGATTATATTTTCAAGTGTTCTACAAAAAAGTGTTCCTAAAAAAAATGTTTTAAGGTCTCTAAGTCTAGAAAATGAAGAAAGAATTCCTAAGAATGTCATAAACACCTCAGTGATCTGTCCTCAACATATACCTCCCTTTTCTTCTTTCACCACTAATATCTGCCCACATGACCTGGCAAAGAACTATTCTATAGGGCCCTCCCTGGTTGCTTAGAGGCTAAGTATCAGCACTATCACCACTACAACCTAGTGACTACAATCCCCAGCCAGTGAGGTGACCCACATGGCTCAGTAGACCTCTCTTGTCTCCCCCACTGCTTCCTCAGTCAATCTGCCTGCTCTGCTCGCACTCTGTCTCTGGTGAATCCTCTAACTACCACACCACCACACATCTGGCTACTCTGCTATCCATAAATAAGTAAATAAAATATTTTTAGAAAGCCAGTTCTTCTACACATAAATAATATTTCTTTAAAAAAAGCTATTCTGTATTACCCCAATAGTCCAGTGGTTCTAAGTGTGGATGGTATGTAATTTCTTCCTGTGTTTCTTCTAAGAAGTCTGAGTGTCCCCTCTAAATTACATAATTTCTAAATCCCCCTAAGTTCTTGAGATGCTGACTCATTTATTCTTGACTCTCTGTCTTCTGTACATATTAATACAATGTAAAATGCAATAACACAGTGTCAGACTGCATAATTGCCATAATAATAGGTATGTTAGTTCAGTCACATCATTTTACCTTAATTAACAGGTTATGCTCACTTTGTGTTTATAATTATGCTCTTATGGCTGGCTGAAATTTCAGAATGTGTGTTTCATAATTAATGAGACGAGGATAGGAAGATATCAGTTTAATAGACTCAATGTAATTTTATGGTCTAAATAAGGGGAGTGACTAGTTTTCTATGTATTACTTTTAAGGAAACTTTTTTTCTGATTTTTATCTAAGAGGGATTGATCCTAAAACTCAGCAATAGTCATGTAGGAGAGTTAACTAGGGCATGTTATGGAGAAAAGGCACAGAGCTTCAATGCCCTGTCTGGGTGCACCATTCTCCCCATAACATCACCTGTATACCAACCCAAAAGCTTTCTGAATTTTGTCCTTTTGGGTTTTCATGAGGTTTCATTATATATGTGTAGTTGACTAACTCCCTGACTCTTGGTTATTGATTCAACCTCCAGGTCATCTCCCTTCTTAGAAGATCAGGGTTGGGATTTTGACTGAAAATTCTTACTTTCTAATTACAAAGATAGCTTCAGTGACATCCAGCCCCAACTCTTAGATGCGGTCCAAAAGTCACCTATGTTGTTTTTACCACTAGGAAAAATTACAAGGGTTTTAGGAGCACTGAGCCAGATTAAGCATTGAAGACCAAACAAAATTTCTGTAATAAGTCACAATGTCACAGTGTTCTAGCTTGATTTCTGTCAAAAACAAAGGCAATATTTTGCTCTCCAATTTTTGTTTTCCTGTATAATTCTGCTTCTACTAATTTTTACAAAATTTCTCATACTTTTCTAGTTTTATTTCTTATTTCCATTTAAAGACCATAAGAACAATAAATTATCTATTTTTAAAAATAGCTTCTGCTTTGAAATTCAAAATTAAAGAAACATCAAATTTTAAGAATTATTTCAGCTCTTATTTACTTGTAATATAATGTCTTGCATTTCTAGGATTTGTCCTAAAAATGTATGCATTTATTTTTTTTAATGACAACTTCTGTTATTCTTTGTCCTGATCTTTTCCTACCTGTTGCTTAAACTTTTCTAATTATAAATATAATCTAGTTGACAAATTCTGGGTCCCCATACCAATATTCAGAATCAAAGTCTCTGGGAAAGAAGCTTTAGGATGATTCACTAATAAATAGTTACACTAGGAAAAATTCCCTATTGTTTATAACCCCATCCACTCAAGCACCTTACTAAATGAAGGCAAAATAGATTTAAGGTTGGCAAAAATTATCGCTTGAAATATGGTTTGAATATTCTGGAACAAAAATAAGATTAGTGAGGTAAGAGTCATAGATATTTCTAGTACAGTTCTTTAGAACAGATATTACTGATCAGTCAGAGGTCATCTGTTGTAAACTAGTAGCAGCATGGAAACAACTTGAGCTGAAAAACATGGGTGAATTAATACAGATCTTTATTAACTGCTGTCAAAAAATTACAAACCTCTGAATCCAGAGTCTGTTTTTTTGTTTTTTTTTTTTTTTTACTTTTCCACTCCTGGTGTGACATCTCTACTTCTGCTAACCACAGTTAATCTCCACAGAAACATAAACTGCACATATTTAGACTATCTTTACTCAATAATAGTAAAATTGGGGGGCAATCATAATGTTCTTTTTAGTAAGTGGATGTATAAGTAAGCTGTGGTAAATTCAGTGTTAAGTGAGCTATCAAACTATAAGAAGACATAGAGGAGGGGCCTCCCTGGTGGCACAAGGGGTTAATATGTACCACACTATGAAGATAGATGTAGCCACTGTAGTATGAGTTCCAGCCCTGGCTAGGGAGGTGGCCCACATGGCGCAGCAGACCTTTCCTGGCTTGCCAGCTGCTCCCCTCAGCACTGTATTTCAGTCTGTCAGTTTGTTCTCCTCCCTACTCTGTCTCTTGTGAATTCTCTCACCCTCTCCACCTCTGCCCTGTACCCCAGTTCTTATATACATAAATAACTAAACCTTTAAAAAATAAATGAAACAAAGTGCAGCGCTTTTTGGGAAACCATTTCTACACAGTGTTTCTCTATAAATAGATAAGAAATACCCCATTAAATGAAAAATAAAGGGATAAACAGGTGACATTTGAGTCAGAAATTCCTTTGTAGACTGTGTTTTCTGTATATGTTGGAAGTAACTTTCCTTTCATGAGCCACATGTATTTATGGATTTATTTATTCAATGAATTTGTTAAAGGATAAACTTATATATTTATCTGTTGAGTTACCTGAAAATTTTCATCAGCAACTTATTAGGTATAATATAAAGACAGGATTACATAGGTGCTGCCAATTTGATGTCACCTGGTTAGAGAGTTACTGGATAGCCAGTAATCAGAAGCATTATGATCATCTAGAAAAGTGGATTAACATCACTGAACTCGATTATAACTATTTCACTATTACAGCTGATAACAAAACACTAGTGAATTCAACTATGAATTGTTGAAAAAGTTTTATAGGGTAGATTTAACTCAGCAGTTTCGATAAAGATTGTCCCAACACTTTTATAGTTTTCAAGGCATATTAAATTCCTTTTAAAAAGTGGAGTCTAAATTTTTGAAGCAAAGGGATCACATTTGTAAATTTTATACTTTTCCTGAAACAAAAAATTTATATAAAAAACTCATGGTTAATTTAATACCCATTATAATTCATAAAACCTATTCTAATAAGTTGATTATTAAGGCCCTGGATTTTGTTCTTTATTAAAGTTTTATCAGATCAGGTGTTTATTAAAAAATGGAGCTCTTAGAACTACAAATAAACACTTATTGTTTCCAAATTATAAAGCTAATTCAGCTTTTTAATAATCAGCATTATTTACTGACTAATAACCAGGAAAGTGAGAGGCGAATGCTCTTGCACAAAATTTATAACATGATTTACAACAAGGGGAACCTGAACAAATAAAAAAATCCAGTGTCAAACAATATGACATGATAAATAAATATTAGCACAGCTAAATAATGGGATGATTTTAATGAAAGTTGTCTAAAATTCATATTGACCTTATATAGTGCTCACATATAATGTTAATTTTTTAAAAGTTTGCTTAAAAGTGCATATATATATATATATATAGTATATATGGAAGCTGAGAGATATAGTGTGTGTGTGTTCCACAATAGGATTCTTCTCTCCTTTGAGCTCCCTGAGTTCTCTGATCTTCTTCCAAGTTGTTGATTTTCCAGAAAAACAGAAACTCAGTCAGAGTTGAATGTGTGGGGAGATTATTAGGGCCAAGGGAGAAGCGTGTAGTGAAGGCCCTGTGGCTTTAGTCAACTACACAGGAAGCTGTGAAGCTAAAAACATCCTTCATTGGACATCTCTGCATTTAGGTAGTTCTAGAAGGGGCTGACAGCACTCACAGTAACTGGGGCAATAAATGTTTCCTTGAAGAAACATCTGGGTATCACATTTCTTTCTCCAAACACTATTATTTGAATCTAAAAACCTGCATTGTTGTTATGCACTATTCTACAGATTAGGCAGCTGAATAAAATTAAACTGTACCAAAAAATCCAATCCCTTTTCCATCCAATCTTTTGAAAAAAGCACTTTTTCCTACAAGAAAAATATAACATGTTAACTTAGAAGAAAGCATGCTCCTATAGCAGATATTTTATTATTCATTTAGGGAAAGCAACTTGCAAATTGCAAGATGTGGAAAGCTACCTGATATAGGTGACTTATGTTACCAGAAAAACACTTCTCCAAGCAAACTAAAACTCCTTTCTCACTATAACTTTATTTACTACTACATAGTCATCCTTGTCTGTATAGAAAGGTATCTTAAGGTTTTATTGACAGATAATTAAAATTTTGTTTTATTAAAGTTGCTAGTAATGTATATACATACTTAAAAAAAATATTTACTTATTTATGCATATAAGCCCGGGGTACAGATAGGAGTTGTGGAAGGTGACAGGAGTCACCAGAAACAGAGTGGGGAGCAGAACAGGCAGATCTCCTCAAATACACTGCTGAGGGGAGCAGCAGGCGAGGCAGGAGAGGTTTACCACACCATTTGGGTTACTTCCTTGATAGGGATTGAGCTCTGTGTTGCAGTGGCTGCAGATAGCGTCAGTGCTGCAACTTAACCCCTTATGCTGCCAAGGAGGCCTTATACATGCTTTAATGTTTTATCGTATGTAAATAATGATATTCATAAAATACCAAATTATTGATCCATTTTTAATTCAAACATCAGGTTGGTTATCGAGATTATTAGTAAAGAGTGAGCAATTCAATGATTATGTAAATCCATTTTATCATGTTATTTCATTTTGAAATGAGAGTGATATGTTTTTATCAGTAACTGTTTCCTATTTGGGATACACAAAAACATGCACCCTCACACATACACATATATGGGTATCATAAAAATATACAAGTTCAACAACCTTGGAGATTTACTTAGTAAAAATTTAGTAAGTTTGTAATGCTTAATGTGTATTTTAAAACTTAATTCTGCACATTAATTTAACAAATAGCGGATATAATAGAGCAAAATGAAAACATTTCATCTCTTAGTCTCAGGGCTACTGTTATGCCGTAAGAGAAACTTTACTATTTAAAACACAGTGAAAAATATAAGAAGAAGAAGAATAATCTTCCCTAGGTTACACCAATGACTCTTTCTGTTTCTGTCTCTGTCTCTCTGTCTCTTGTCTCTCTCTTAATATGGTCTTCAGTTAGCTGAGCTGTAAAATAGCAAACAAAGGACAAGTTTTGTGGATTCATCAGCACTCTATCAAACTGATTTCCTCCCTTCTACTTAAATATAAGTGTAACTTATGTTTGAAAATTATTCTTTTAAATATAAGAAATAATTTTCTAAAATAATCGAACTATTAGCAGAATATTCAACTTTACATGTTTAAAAGTATTATTGTTTGTTATTGTTAAACTGTTTGTTATGTGTTTTCATGTGTGGTCTTTAAATAGTATCAGTGAGAAAAATACAATTCCTCAGTATCTTCAGTTCCCTAAAAACCTGAAGGAATAATTGATTTGTATAGATGTCGTGTATATTTTTCATCAGGTAAATCAGTCAAGGTGGCAGTATTTTTTCTCAATTTTATTCTTCTTTAAACAAAAGTCCTTACTTTTTTTTTGAAGTGAGGTGCTGTTGGTTTGTTACACTGTTGTTTATGTTTATGTTTATATGACCCACCCTCGTTCATCAGTTGTAATTTTTTTATTACAGGCAAGTTTTTTTATATTGCCATAATGTATCCACCATCAAGAATATGTGGCCATGAAACTATATTTTAAAACATGAGATAATGGAAATTTTATTAGCAAATAGTTTTATTACAGAAAGTATTGAGGACATGCAGAATAAGTCTGTCTCTTTAATGAAATGTTCCATCCATCATCAAAGTACAGGGTATTTTACTTTCTTCCATGCCAAAACATTTCTTGGACAGTGCCATAGCATAGTGATAAAAGTGAAAGCATTGAGATAAGACAGATTTACCATTTATTAACTAAGTGATGCTGACCTATGGATTTATGTTCTCCTGACCTAACTCCCTAATTGTTCAACAGAAATGAAACAGAGTAGTAACCTATGAAAAAAAAAATGTTGGTTGTAAAACACATACTATCCTACTTGCTGTTATTTTCAGTTGCAATTATCTCTATAATCTAGTAAAAATTCTAGTCATTTTTTAGGGAATATGTTGATAATATAATAAAAAATAGGTACTTACTCTTAGTCGCCCATGGTAATAATCATTTCTCTGATTTGTTGGATATAGTGTACCTATCATATCACAACCTTTCACTATTCAGTATTTACCATCTGGATTAGATGACAGGAAAGTGACTAGAAATGCTTTGGATAATTTTTCCTTCTCTGATTTATTTAACAGGAAAGTTAATTGTACCCAAGACAGCACAAATATTTAAAGAATACAGAACCTGTACACAGTTCATTAAGATTAATACTAGAATTCAAGAAAGCTCTAAACAAGTTTGTTGTACTTCTAGTTGTACAACTAAATATCTCAAAGGAAATCGAGGTTATATAGATGAGAAAAGTGAGCCCACACAAGTAAAGTAATTTGGCTAACCTCAAACAACTCTTCAAGGATATAATTAGACATGAGCAAAGGCTATCACCTATAATCTACCTGTAGAAAAACTGATGTTTACAAAATGATGTGTCCAAGAGTATTCAAAATAAGATAAAATTCCCAGCTGATTCACAGTAATGCATTCGTTTAAATTTGACAGATTGCTGAACAATGGTGTCAGCAGGTGATTTATTGTTTTGGAGGACCATCATTCTAGAGAAACAAAGACTCATCATTCAGAGCTCAACATTCTGCTGGCAATTTCCCAGAGGTAGAGCCTGGGAATTTTCCATGTAATTTTTGTGTTTGGAAACAAATTAATATATCAAATTGCTTCTTCTTTACAACATTAGTTTTCTATATTTTTTTCTAACAAATTTTCTGGGTAATAAAAGATAAGGCAAATATCAACATAGCACCTAACTAAATTTATCCAGATTCCAAATAATTGATGACATGATTTAATGAAAATTTATAGCAATAGATACTAGGGTAATTATTTTATTATTATGAACTTGTATTCACATTACACATAGGATATTTGATCAAATATGCTTTTGAGACCAGCTGACAATGGGAAACTATTCTTCACTTATGAGAGGATCAAAGTTGGTTATTCTTAAAAAGTACTTCCAGGACCTCTCTCCTGGTGCAAAGGGTTAAGGTGCAGCACTATGAAGCTATCCACAGTCACTGCAACGTGAGTTCGATCCCCGGCCAGGGAGCAGACCCACATAGCACAGCAGACCTCTCGTCCCTTGCCCGCTGCTCCCCTCAGCAGTGTATTTCAGTCAATCTGCCTGTTCTGCTCCTCCCCTCTCTCTCTGGTGAATCCTCTCACCCCCATACCTGTGGCCTGTACCCCAGTTCTTACATGCATAAATAAATAAATCTTTAAAAAATAAATACATGAATAAAAATACTTCCAAATATAAAGTCATACTTTTCAATCAGATGCTCTGTTAAAAGCATCTGTATTCTTATAGAATATTCTTACAAATGGCTCTGCTATCAAAGTAGTTTGATGGAAAAAGAACACAGCATTTAGTAGTAATTTTGTGTGGCATTAAATTTTCTTGTTCAATGAATGAACAAGTGAACATAATAGATTTGATATCACCTGAAATAGGTCTTTGTAAATTTCAAAAATAAATAACTCCTAATTTGTCAAAATACATACACCAAAGTTATTTCAGTGTCTGGAATCCCAACTTTTAACACTACAATTCCCAATTTGGATATTTTTATGCATAAATTTGAATCCAATTTTCCATAGTTTAAAGAGTACAGGTATTTTCTTTATTTATATGAGGGTTATCCAGTGTAAAGCTGTAGGCTATGATTTTTGAGAAAATCCGTTATGTCCTGTTAGGCTCTAGAACTACCTCAGTGAAATGTGTTATTAGGGCTCAACATCTGGTTTACCACATTGCAAAACCCAGAATTCCTAAAATTCTTGAAATTCAACTCGATAAAATGTTGGCATGAAACAGAAGTCTCACTTCACCAAATGTGGATTACAAGCTTTAGTTTTTTAAGCTCTGCATTATACCCAGAATAATTATCTCTGTCATAAACCCCTGCCCTCACACTTATTCAATAGAGGAAAATAAAGGTCATTGTCTTTATATGGGATAAGGCTAATTTAAAAGCTGAGAAATTGGCAGGTTTAAACACTTGAAATAAATAGATGTGCCTAGGCTTTATATATATATATATATATTTAGGAAACTACTAAGTACCTCAGAAAATAGTAAGATGAATGTTATGGTACTTCTTGAGTTTATCAGCTAATGGGGAGAAGGTAACATGGAGAAATGACAAAAATTATTATAGATATAAAAAGTGCTTTGGAATTTCAAAGAAGAGTGGTATGTCTTTTGAAGGGATTATGAAAGGAATTAAAAGTGATTGTAAAGTTTGGGTAGAATTTTCACAGGAGGAGGTGGTAGTGATAGGAAAGAACATTTCAAATGAATGGGATACAAAAGCAGAGGTGAAGACATTCAGATTAAGAAAATAGTAGTTGGAGTAGAATATATGGAGACAGTGAATTTAGTCCCCAAAAATAGGGTGAAGCTAGAATTAGAGGAATTGAGGTGGCAAACTAAGAAGTTTATATTTAATGGGTAAGTCATTAGGTCTCCAGGTTACTGTGCAAGAAAATGATCTATCTGAGCTCCGCTTTAGAAAAATTAATCTGGGATAATAGTGTTAGAGGGGTCTAATTATTGTTGAACTCTACTACTTAAGATGTGAGGTTATTATAGCACAACCAAGAATGTAAATTTTGTACTAAAGCAAAAGGGTGAAATAAAATTTTAGTATATGACAGTCTTTTTCAAGAGAAAAAGATTATCTCTGTCCTTTCCCCTCTCCCCCCTCCTTCTCTTTCATATGTTCCAATCAATGATAATTTTATGAGTGCCTACAGTGTGCTGACTCTAGTGCTGTTATGTGCTGTAGAGAGTGTAAGAATAAGAAAGACAGGACGTGTCCCCTTAGGGAGCTTACATTCTAATATGGATTGAAAATTCTTGACCTGGTAAAAGAGTCTGGTGCCATTATGTAAAGATAATTATTGGCAATGTATTTTTTTCAGCAAAATTACCAAGAATCCTCTAGTAAGTATCCCATCATGCTTGCCTTCACTCATGTATGCATTAGTTGCATGTGGAATTAAAATCTGTAACAGTTCTGTATTGCTGCTAGAACAAATTATAACACAATTAGTAATTTACACATAACCTCACAGTTCTAAATATCTGAAGTACAAAATTGGTCTCACTGGGCTCAAGTCAGGCTTGGCAAGATTGGTTCCTTCTGGAAATCTCTGGAATAGAATCTGTTCTTCGTCTTTCCAGCCTCTAGAGGATACAAGCATCCCTGATGGGAGTTGTATCACTCTCCTCTGGTTTATAGTCACGTTGCTTCTCTGTATCCCTTTCAGTGCAAGCTGGCCACACTTCTGCTAGTATTGAAGCCTCAAAATGATGGTCTCCTCAAAATATCATGGTGATTCATTCTATTAGATAAGATGCTTTCCCACACATCTTTCTGAATAAGTCTGCCACTACTCCTGGTTTCTGCTGAGATGATTGAGGGAATCCATAATTCATGAACATAATTTACTCAAAAAGCCCTTAGTGTGATTAAACACTCTGGTATTCTGAACACTTGCATGCACTAACTAGCATCATGTTGTCTAGCCACATCTTCAACTTTCTCTTCCTGACAATCTCCTAATAACTTAATATTACCACAGTTTGAAATCTGGATGATCTGATAAATTTCTCAAGTCATCAAAGCATTGTTCCTTTTGCTCACCAGTTCAACCCTCAGTTTATATATTTCCTCTCATATTTTACTATAAATATCAAGAAACTAGCTAATTCTGTATTAATTTACTTGGAAATCTCCTCAGCTAAAAATGCAAGTTCATCATTTTTTTTAAGCTATAATTGTAAGATGTTTCCTGACATATAACAAGGATACCTTTTTCATCAGTTCAAATTAGGTTTTTGATTTCCTAAATCAAAAACTTTTTAGGAACTCTCATGGCCAGTAGCTGCTGGTCCATACTCCTGCTGATGCTCCGTTATGATGATTAGATTATTCTATAAGGCAGTCAGGTTTTTTTCTATTGTGCTCTTCCCTTCCTCTGAGTCCTCTGTGGTAGCCACTTTAATTAATCCCAAATTTCTACTGTCTATTCAAACAAATCTAGACATTTCCCATACTGCTTCTCAAACTTTTTATAGCTTTTACCCATTAGTGAATTTTCAAATTACTTCCCCATTTTTTGGTATTACTGAATCACTCAATTTTTGAGTGTAAGTATCTCTATTAGTTTCCTCCTGTGACTACAAAATATGGCCATATAGACAGTGCAGATAGGGAAAATTCAAGAGCCGATAGAAGAGGTTTGCTAAGAGAGATAACTAGATTGCATGAAGTTTAAATTATAAAGTAAATCTAAGTTCTACTATAGAATTTTAGCAATGAGTAGTAACAATATTTAAACACATATTTATAATAAGTCTGTAACTTAATATAACTATGCATATTTAGAAGCATATGCAATTGTTTATTGCAAAGGGATAACTCAACCAGTCTCATATACTCCTCAGTAATTCTCATACAAACATTGGGAAAACTTTTAACATTCCTGCTGAATGTGATTTCATAAACTGAAAGTTTATTTTATAAATTTATTTCTTATACTTTATCAACTGTTCAAAATCAAATGTATGATGAATCATTGCAAAGCAACTTGTGAAATATTCAGCAGTGGTACATTATAGAAAATGTCTGATGCAATGCAGGGAAAGCTGGTATGACTTCACAAAGAACATTAAAGCTATCCAAAACAGCAATGCAATTCTAACTTTAAAGCTTAAATAAAGGGACTGATTTGAAAAGACAGCAAAGAAAAATGTCACCACATTTTAATATATCTATGTTAATTCTCTTGCAGAGGACAAAGATATACAATTCAATATAGATAAAAATCTGGAACTATAACTCAGGGCTAAAATGGAAATTTCCATGCTAAAATAAGATCTACAGAAATGACAAGATTAAGAGTTCATTGCTATAAAAAAAGAGTCTCAGTTTTCCCTGAACTATTGAAGTATAGAGTGAAAGATACATTTAGCACTTATCAATGCCAATTAACAACAAATCATAGATTTTAGTGATCAGAAAGCTACCTTGTCTTGGAGTTAACGATGCTTTATCAATAATGGAAACTTTAAATGATAATACATGCATTTTGTCTGAGGTAGATTAATTAATTTAATATTGAAATTTTACCTAGTAAATAGAAGACATATTTTAGTAATGATTTTAATTTCAGCTTTGAATAAATCCCATTTAGAAGAGGGTAGGTCAGTTTTACCTTTCATCTCAGTTTGCTGTATCCTGAAATCCCGTCTAGCTCACCCAAGGAGTCTAAAATTCTTTACCAATGTTTTTGTCATTGTGCTTAAAGTAGGGTAGAGGAAGTAAAAGTGAATATTGGACAAACATTATGACACAATCACAGTATTAGATTCCCTGGAGAAGGGCTTAACATTCACTGCATGATAAATTTACCTTCTTTGTCAACAACTTTAAGACTTTTTTACCTACTCCCTAAGGTTTAAAAAAAATTATTGTATATAATTTTTAAATATAATCGCTCATGATAGAGAGCTCCCCCATTTGTCTCATTTTCTGCATTCTCACACCTGCTGTAATAATTCATCTCCTTTTGATTGACCACAGCTATAACTTTCTAATAGTTTTCTCTGACACCAGCCATTAATGCCCTCAATATAACCTCTACATGTCAAAACAGCTAAATTTCAAAAGCACATAGCTGCAAAAAATAGTTTCCTTGCTATAAATATCTGCTGCTTATAGAAGCATGTTTAAATTCCTAACTATAACCTGGCAAGGCCTTATAACTAGAGCCAACCCATATTTCTTAGCTACACATATATGCATCCTATTAGTTCTGTTTCTTTGGGGAACCCTGACTAAAACAATTGTTAAGGGAAGGTAAAGAAATAGTGTAGATTCAATTGTGTCCTCTAAAATATGTCCAAACACTTAACCTTGGTATATTTGAATAAACCTATTAAAGTAGGGTCTTTGTGAGTATAAATCAAGTTAAAAGTAGGTCATGTGGGATTACAGTGGTCTCTAAACCCAGTGACTGGCATCCTTATAACAAGAGGGAAATGTGAACGCAGGAAGAATGCCAGGTGGTAACAGACAGACTGGACACATGTATTTCGAAGCCTAGGGACCTCCAGGGTTAGTGGAAACCATCAGGATAAAGGCATGGAACAGCCCCTCCCCCCCCCCCCCCGGTGGCCTTCAAGAAGGAACCAATATTTCTGATGAACTGATCTTGGATAACTATATTTAGAAATATGAGAGAATATATTTTTGGTATGTTTTTAAAGTCACTTCATCTGTGTCAGTTTTTTATGGCTGCCTAAAGAATAAGAAAGTGTTTAATTAACATTCCAAGAGTTTTCCTGAAATAAGTTTGTTTTGGGGCCCTTAGAAATTAGTCTACTGCATATTTAAGTATTACGTTTTCATCAGATTTTCTTTTATTTAGATTTTGTTTATTTATTTTTGCATAGAAGAACTGAGGATGTGCAGGGGGTGGGGTGAGAGGCTTCATCAGAGACATAGTGGGGAGCAGAACAAGTGAATCTAATAAAATACCCTGCTGAGGGGAACAGTGAGCAAGACGGGAGAGGTCTGCTGCGCCATGTGTGTCAGCTCCCTGGCCAGGGCTGGAATTCTGACTAGAGTGTGATAGTGCTGAGACTTAACCTGTTAGTCACCAGGAGGCCTGTGTTTTCATCAGAATTAGGATCAACAAAGAGTCAAAGAAACAATTGAAATCTTTTGAATCCATGCATTGATGTATTGGATCAAGTATTTATTCTTTGATTTATAATCCTTGAATTTGTTATCAAGAAAGTAAAAGGGTAAAATATACACTATAGGGAAACTATTTTCTGCATTCTATTTTTGATGGGATGGTAAGCAGTATGTGGTGCATTAAGATGAGTTTGTTTTAATGCATAGTAATTAAAATCAATCAATGGAGAAACTCACTTGGAGTGAGTGGCAAAAAAAAAATCAGTCATATTTAACAACAAAATGCATCATGTTCCTCAGAGCATCCCTTCTCAAATGATTTTATTCATATTTTTTGGCATTTAGATCAAGCATCTAGGAGAGATGATTGTTTTGTTACCTGACTTGCTTTAGCAGAAAATATCAAGTTTTTCCTAAACAAATCTACCGTGATCTCTCAGTGGCACAGTCTAGCTCACTTTCAGTTTACTCAATGAGAAATGCAATTTGTTTTCTGGAGGTTATTCCCATCTCCCTTCAAGAAATATACCAAATATGGAGCAGAAATTGGTACAAAATTTCAGATAAAGGTCGTTCAAGGGGGCCTGTGGCTAAAAAACCCTGACTTGGTGTAGAAATGGAGATGCTTTGTATGCTCTAGTTCTACTCCTCTGCTTCCACATTCTTTCCGCATAAGGACCATGGCGGTAGTTTTCTCCAAAATGTTATTTGTTCAGTTGTCTGCATATGTGGTTTATTGTTGCTAGCAATAAATTCAAATTTCACCTTTCTATTTCTATATGTTAAGAGGAAGTGGAAATTATATCTGAGATATAATAAACTTGTATCTCAATCTTTGTAGTATACAGTAAAAATTACTCCAAGAAAAATCCAGACATATAAATATTTTTCTTATTAAATGGAAACTGTGACCTATTTGCCATTTGCAAGTCACAGCAGAGCAGTCCTTGACTACCTACAGACAGTAGCCCTTCGCATGAGGCAGGCCCAAGGATGCCTAGGCCACCCTTGACCTGATTATATGACTACTTCCATGGTGGTCCCAGGATAAGGATCACATTGCCTGTGATAACATCCAATGCTTTGGGGACGCAAATGTCTCTTATATGTATCCAATGCCCGCTTCTCTGTTCCTCATAATTTTTGTCCCCCATTCCAATCCCACCCTCGGACCTTGTTCTCATACCATTGTCATATGATCAGCTTTTACTAGCCTGCGTGCTTTCAATAAATTGCACAAGAACTTCTGCTAAAGCAGCAGTCTTGTCTTGCAAACCTGCTCCACAACTATTGTGTAGGTCATCGAGTTTCCTGCCACAAAGTAGCAACAAAGTTCCTGTTGCAACAGAAAGAAATGAAAATATTAGATATGTGTTCAAGCCATTCAAATTGCAAAATGAACCACAGAATCAGGCCAAAGAAACTGTAGAGAAAAAAGATAAGGATAATAGTTAATATTATTCAGAAGCATAATTTGTAGGATATATAAATTGATTAGAAAATTTAATGTCAGAAAATGAAAGAATGAAATAGCAAATCAGTAGTAAGATTGGATATATATATATATGAGTTTCTAAAATTTAGCAAATGCCATCATCTTACATGTATATTATAAATATATTTGATGATTCCCAAGATAATGGAGATTTTCAACATTGTGCTGGCACTAACTTTAGCTGTAAATAGCAACTATAAGGTGTAACTCAGAGGAAGTCCCCAAATAATTACTCCATCTTCTATCATACATAAAGCAAATTCCTATTAACCAATTGTTTTCACTGAGGAGACGCAGGTCTTTGTTAAAACATAACCAAAACTACTCTTTCCTGACTACTAGATGTTCCATAATTGTTTGTATAATGTTTTTCTTTCTCCTACCAACTTTCCCAAATTCTCTTTTACCTCTCACTTCTTTTCCAGTTTTAGCTTTATCACCTATGACATTTTATATTCTTATATGAGCTATGCTCTCTCTCTTTACTCAAAAACTACCCATAGAAAAAGCTGCTACTTCCAATCCATTATATCTTCCCATCACTTAATATTGAATTTTTGTTCACTTTTGCTCCCAGGAATTTTCCCAGGGAGAGTCTATGATTTTCTGAAACCAAATGATTTATCCATATTTTTGTGAAAATTCAAACAAAAGTTGAACTAAATAAAAGCTTTCTTTGGGTCCCAGTTCATCCTATAGCAAGCTCCTCCCTTATTATCTATAGACAACCCTGTATTGCAAAGCAGCCTTAGAGTTAGTGCTCCCAAACTTGTCTCTGAATTTATAAAATATATGTATCAATCAACCAGTTCACTATTTGGATCAGTTTGTTACTGCTACATAACCAATTTCCACAAATTTGGTAACTCAAAACACCTATTATCGCATATCGTATATATGACTGATTCTATAGATGACTGATTCTCTACTCAGAGCATCACAAAATTAACATCTGGGTATCTGATCTCATCTCATCTCATCTTGAAACTGTGGGGGAAATCTGCTTTCAGATTCAGTCTTCAGGCTGTTAGCAGGATTCATTATTTCATGCTCATGGGATTGAAGTCTTCATTTTCATGTTGGTTGTCTGCTAGCGACTGTCTTTTCCTCTGAGGCTGCTCTCAAGTCTTTGCCTTGTGGCTTTCCATTGCAGCAAAGGAGAATATTCTCACATCCTTTCTATCTGTCTCATCCTTTCTATCTACCCTATTTCATGAGCAGCCAAAGGAAACCCTGTACTTTAAAGGACGTGGGTGATTAGGTTAGACACACCTGAATGTTCTCCTTTTTGATTAACTGAAAGTCAACTCATTAAAAACCTTAATTATGTCTGCAATATCCTTTGCCTTGTAATGTAGCTTAATCAGGAGCTTAATTTAAAGGAACAAAAATCATGGGGATTGTGTTAAAATTCTCCCCATCACACTAATTAACCTAATTATTATAGTTATAATTAAGTGGAAATCACAGATATTTTATTGTTGACATACATTTGCACAAAAATAAACTTTATTAACTGAAGGCCAAGGGATCTAAAACAGTGACTCAAATTAAAGTTAATGTGCATAGACTATAACTTATAAATTTAAAAGATTTCCACAGACCTAGTGAATGTATCAAATTGTGATATTTATGTTTTAGTCTATATTCTTAGAGATTTTAGAAGTTAGTATTAATATATTCCTATTTATTTAGTATGTCAGTTCTCAATTTAAATCAGTTTGAAAATAACTTCATTATTTAAAATATGATGATTGCTACTCCTCTAACACATATTTACTTCTAATTCAGTAACATGTTTGGTGACTTAACTGATTGTCCATTCCCATTTTCTCTATAAATTGCACATAGTGTAAAATGGAAAAGTATGTGTTTTTTTTAAAAAACATTAAGTCATTTTAATGTATTTGTTCTATGGAGATTAAGATATTACAGTGAATTCATGAATAACTAAAACTTTACACCTGTGCTTATTTCATACCAGAAAAGTCATTCCTACTTTATCAGAGTAAAATCATTTTACAAATGATTAGAAACTCTGTTCATCATTTTACAAGTGATTAAATGCTCTGGTCCATCTTGAAAGGCATTCTCTTGAAGTCAAGAATATTTAATCACTTCTAGTCAACATAGTAGCAGAAGTCTTAGCCAAAATAAAGTAAGGGGGAAAAGCATACATGTGTGAGAGGAAGAAGTAAAATTATCCCTGTTTACAAATAACATGAGCATTATTATGTAGAAAACACTAAGACGCCACAAAAAATATTTCTAAACCTGTGAGAATTTGTAGACAAGTTCAGGAAAGTTTCATGATAAAAATTCAACAGATAAAAATTAGTTGTTTATTCACTAATAATGCACATTCTAGGTAGAAAATTAAGACACTCCCGTTTAAAACAGTGTAAAATAATAATGAAATACTTTGGAATTAAACAACCATAAAGATGAAAGTTTCACAAACTAAAAACTATAAAACATTGAAAGAAATGAAAGAGATACAAGTAAATGTGAAGGGATCCCTTGTTCATGAATTGAAAGACAATATTATTTAAATAGCTGTACTAGCCAAAGTGATCTACAGATTCAACACAATCACTATCAAAACTATAAAGGCATTTTTTAAAGAAATAAAAAACAATCCTAAAGTTCATATGGAATCCACAAAATACTCCAAAAGGCCAAAGCAAATTTAGGAAGAAAAGTGAAGGCTTCAGACCTCCTGATTTCAAAATATATTACAAAGTCACAGTAATCAAAAAAATGTTCTCAGTGAAATAAATCAAAAGACAAGAGAAAAATATTGGATGGTTTCACTAGTAGGAGGAATATAAAGAAGCAAACAAACAAAAAAAATGGGGTTCAAGGAAAAGAACAACAATAATAAAAAAATACAAAAAGAAAAAGACAATTCAAAGGCACCTTGAGGGTGAGGTGGGGTAGGGAATAGGATGAGGGCAGAAAGAACACAAGGGACTGAGGTGAGGGTGCACTGGTGAAATGGTGGTGGGAACTACAGGGGGACTACAACTGATGTCAAATAAATAAATCAATTTAATGAAAAATATTCTTCTGGCATAAAAGCAACATCTAGACCTGTGGGACAGAACAGAGAACACATAAAGGTGCCACAAATAACAACAGGAAAAGTACAATCTCTAACAAATGCTGTTGGGGAAACTGGATAGCTACCAAAAAAAGAATAAATGGACTTTTATCCTTCATTATACACACAAAAAAATCTAATGATTTTTAAATTTAAAATAAAATGCACTTTTATCCTTCATTATACACACACACAAAAATCTAATGATTAAAGACTGAAAGGTAAGATTTAAGCCATAGAATCACTAAAAGACAACTTAGGGTGGAAACTTTATTGCATTGTTGTAGGGAATGAAAAGGTAGACATGTAGGACTATATGAAATCTAAAAGAGTGCACGGCACATTTAAAAATAAACAGAGTAAATACACTATATACAGAATGGGAGAAATTTTTGTAAACTATCATATCTGAATGGGTTAATATCCACAATATATTTAAGGCAATCCTACAACTAAATAGCAATAACAAAACAATTAAAAGTAACCTGATTGAAAGTGGACAAAGGACTTACATAGACCTTTCTCAGGTCTAAAAAATGTACAAATTGTCATGAAAGCATAACTAATCATCAAGAAAATGAAATCAAAACCATAATGAGATCTCTCCTCATTTTGTTAGGATGGTTATTATCATAAAAGAAAGAACAAATGTTGACCAGATATGGAGAAATTGGAACTCTTGGACACCATGGTAGGAATGCAAAATGATACTAACTATTGGAAACAGTGTGATACTTCTTCAAGAAATGATGTGCTCCAGTAAAACTACTTCTGGACATTTGTCCAAAAGAATTGGAATGAGATCTCACAGAGATATCCGTATTCCCATTCATTGCAGCATTTATCACAACAGCTTAGACATCAAAATAATTTCACTGTCCATTGAGGATTTATGGATAAGCAAATGTGCATGCCTAGAATGGAATGTTACTATCTTAAAGAGGAAGAAAGCACTGTGATGGGCAACAAGATATTGATATTTTTTAAAAATTCTGAAGCAAAATTTACATCAGTATTAACAAATGTGTTCTTGTAATCATGTGGCAAAATAGAAGTTATCTTTAATACTTTTCACAGAAAAATATTTTTCACAGCAATATTTCTTCCAGGAAAAACACAACAAAATAAGTTTTTCTTGACAAATACAGAAACCAATTATTGATACCAATTCAGAGTGCATGAGGAAATGGTTAGGTTTAATGAATTCATATAATCACAGCACCAGAAACTGACTCATGATTTCACTGGGTTCTATGATTCTTTTTTTTTTTTTAAAGATTTATTCATTTATGCACACAAGAGCTGGAGTACAGACCAGAGTCAGAGGAGGTGAGAGAATTCACCAGACAGAGTGAGGAGCAGAAAAGGCAGACTGCCTGAAACACACTGCCGGAGGGCAGCAGCAGGCAAGGCAGGAGAGGTCTGCTATGCCATGTGGGTTCCCTCTCTGGCTGGCAGCAGGGATCGAACTTGTGCTGCAGTGGCTGCAGTTTGCTTCATAGTGCGTTGCTTAACCCACTGTGCCACCAGGGAGGGCGCGTTTCTATGATTCTAATCACAACAAGCAGAGATACAAGAATGACCAGTGTTTGTCAATATCTAACAAGTTGAACTAAGTAGAATGCTGGAATCATACACACACACACACATATCAATATATCCTTGAAAAATTCTCTATTCTTAAAAACTATTCTGCCAGAATATCCCAGGAATTAAACTGAGTACATTAGCAGAAATTCAATTCACAATGCTTAAACAATGCTTTATTTACAATGACTGTAGAGACAGGATGCTGCAAGCGTTAGTTTAGTTGTCAGGTCTCTTTATTTCTGCTTCACTGGACTTAGCTTGTATCTACTTTTCCTGGGAGTGTGAGACAGTTACTGAATACACAGGAATCATTTCTACAGTTAAAGCAGTAAAAAATGAAGAAAGTTACCTATCTTTTATAGGTCTATCTTTTTCAGGAATGCGAATTTTCTTAAAGAAACCTCCATCCTGGGAGATCATGCAACATCTCGTTGAACAAAATAGTTCACATGAGTTGTGGTCACAGAAAAGGAACCTGAAAAACTGACTACCTGCCAAAGGGTTAGAGCAACCCTATACATGGCTTTGACTAATTGTTTGGTGCTGGACTCTTAAACAGTAAGATTCTATTGAAAAACATACTTCATGGATGCTACAACTATTGGGTAATTGACTAACAGCATCTGCTGAATGTAGTTCAAATGTCCTTACTGAAAATTATACACTTCTTAATGATGGGTGGAAATTGGCGTTTGTCTACCTTCTTTTATCCCTTCATTATTGAATACCTACTGAATTACAAACTCATTGATTCTTCCTTAACCTTCTAAGGGCATCCAGTCACAGCATCTGGCATCCACTTTCTAGCACACAGCTTCCTTTTAGTTCTGTCTTACCAGATGCTGTAACAGTTACATTTGACTTTACAACTCACTCATGGTGAGTTGTAATTTCATAGCTAGTTCCATTTCATTTGTCAAATAAGCAGTATTTATGTTAGTAATTGCTTATAAGAGGTCACAGAAACAAGAATTGTTAGTAGCTGGCCATGCTATAGGCTAAAAGAAAGCCTAAAATAACACTCATCTCAGATGAAAAGTTTTTAGGAAGTTTTCTTTTAGTTTTTGTACCTTTTACTGTCATGTGAGCTAGAAGAAAACCTAGTTATAAGAGCTTCATATTACACTTCTTTCTTCCTTACCTCTAATGTAAGTGTTAATGACCAAGAGACAGGACTTGACCAAGAGTCAAGGATTCTCTATTTTCTAGCCTGTGAACAACTGGTATATTACATAAAAAAAAAAAAAAAAGCATTTGAGTTTGCACTATTTATCAGTGCAGACAATGCATGAATACTAATTAAATACTTTGTGTTTTCTAAAAATTAAACAACAAAAACAGACAATTTTAATCCTCTAAACTGGTTTGAAATGGAAGTAGCAACATTTCCTCAAAACTAGAGTTGTTTAGCTATTTGCAAAGCAGTAATTTTTCCACTTTGAATATTTTCTGATGATACAACAAATTCCTTGCTATTCACATGAGATAAATCTTAAATAATACAGAAACACTGCAGATGTGCAAAAAATGTTCTTAAGACTGTTTTTGTTCATAAAAATGTAGAAACCAATCATATGTCTGCAGATGGTTTCTTTAATATATAACAAAATCATGCCAGAAACAATACAGAATCTTATATTCAAAGGACTTCTCATTTGTGTTTATAAAACACTTTACTCCATTTAAAGTTACAAACATGCTCTGTAATATGAGCTTTGTGTTAAATTATATCAGAAACAGAGCTTGAGAAAAATACAGTAGACTGCACATGTCAGTGAGTTCTAATTGTGCACAAAATTTCATTTTACTTAATTGCTCTTTTTATTCCATTGTTTATTCTAGGATCATTACACTTGCTGATATGCACATGTTTGTGTCTACTTATTTTATATGTACTTATGTACATATATATAGAAATATTTATTTTTAGATTTAATAAATGTTTCCTTAAAAAAGGTATGGCTCCATCTACATATTAATAGTTCACATCCTTGGTTCTACCTTATTATCACCTGGCACATATACAGAACACACATACCAGACCTCAACTCCCAATTCCTCTTTTAAATAGTTTGGAATGTGCATCAGAATTTTATAAAAGCAGCCACAGGTGTACGTTTAACTATCGATAAGGTACAATTATTATTTATAAGGAATTGTAAATGCCTAGACATAGTATCTTCATTGGGCCAAAATATCTCAAATATATAAGTTGTGAAAAAAATACAACCTGCCTCCAGCTTGTCTGTACAAAGCTATCGTCCCTACCTATCTCTATATAGTTATTTTGGTCTGTTCATACTTTTTATTTTTTTTTTTGCTTACATGTGCCTTTAAATAATATAAATTTCTAATAGGGTAATCCCAGTAGGCACTAAAAATTGTGTTTTACAAGTTTAGTAGGTCATATTTTCTAGCTGATACTGTGATCTACAATGGAATATTTTATTGATAGAAAAAGAATTTAATTAATCTCATTGTTAATTCTATTTTTAATCTACCAAACCAATGAAAATAGGTTTAGCAAATTCAGCAAGAGTAGTAAGTCTTAACTTTTATAACCATCAAGGAAATTAGATTATTTAACAAAAAACTAAAGAATAATCAGAGAAAATTCTCCACAAAGAACTTCAGGATGATTTCACAAGAAAATGTCAGCAAACACTGGTCAAATAATTAATATTAATCTTAACATAAACTCTTACAGAATATGAGAAGGGAAAAGTCATCAGCTTGTCTTACAACTTGTTTATAAAATTTGACAAACAAATTATGGCAAAGATAATTTGGTTTTGTCTCAATGTATTGTTTTATATGGGTAGACACAGACATGGATTTAGTGTGAAGATTCAGAGTCTACTTGGGCTACATGTTTTATTGATGTGTCAAAGGTAAAAACTAACCAAAGGAGAGACTAAAGAAAGGGGGTAAAGAAGTGAGAAGATGTTCCAGTGACTGAGAGTTCAAGGACAAAGATTGCATTCAGGGCAGCAGAGACAAAGATGGAGTAACAGAAGGTATCCAAGTCAAACTAAATACATTGAAGACTGTGTAAGATCATAGAGCAGAAAACTAGATATTGGTTAATGATACAGGATATATAGGAAAATCAGAGGCAGCCAAAGAGTGGGTCCACAAAGAATAGTTTTAGCTTAAGTGTTAGAATTTTGCCTGGATGCACTTATTTCCAATTCCTCCCAAATAGGTTTCTATGAAATTGGCATCTAACTGTTAATAGGTACCAAAGTTACCATTTTAAAATCTATAAGCTTAATTCTCTTAAGCTTAGTCCTTGCATTTCTCTGTGCCCTTTAGCCAATGAGTGTGACCTTAACCCAGACTACTAAATACAAATATTGCTGGTACAAGCTGTCCCCAACTGCTACATATATAATTCAAAATCAATTCCTCCACTAAAGATGGATCCAGAAGAGACTAAATGACATATCAACCTCATAATGAAAGAAAAATTAGATTATTGCTGGCATTTTTTATTCTTGTAATTTGTGTAGTTACACTTTCCAAATCAAAACTACAATAGAGATACAGAATTAGACATAAATCCAGAAACATAATATCACATGTAAGTATGTAATATTATCACACACACACACATATATAGGGAGAGTGTATTTTATGGTGAATTTTGTAATTAAATTTGTATTGGATTACATAGTTTGGGTAACTCTAGAAAATACTGAATTGGCTTACATTACTTTTTTTTGAAAAGTCCTGAAAATGTAGGTAAATGAGCATTTTGCATTTCTTCTAGGTTTGTCACCAACTTTATGCATGTAAAGTCATTTTAGTAGAAAAATTATTTACCGCTCCAATGTATTGATAATGGCTATAATAGGGACTCTTTGATCTTAAAAATAAATAATTTACAGGGAGATAATAGGACTTCTCAATTTTCATCTAAATGTGCTCAACTATTAGTTTTTTGTCTGTTCAATACTTTTTAATATCTTTCCTGTAAACAACAAAATGCACTTCCAACTAGCAAACTGAAAAAAGAAATATTTCAAGAAAGAAATAAAACATATACAAGAAAGAATATAAAACATACATACTGTGTTCCCACATTAATATTTTTACTTTTCTCCTGTCACTTAGAAGTAGCAGAGCCAATTTAATCTAAATTTGAATTAACAAATCTCTTCCAATCCAAATACCCATGTGTTGAGTTTCTGTGTTGGGGTCTACTTTATGGCCCAGTTACAGACACTGAAGGAAATTTATAATGGAAATGAGGACACCTTATTTTTTTATTGAGAAGTGGTGGTCACCAGCAATGAGGGAGTATATTGTGCTTACATATTAACCTCTTTATCTTCCTAAAATGGTGAGTTTGATGTTTGTGTTTTAAAATCAATATCTATGTATTTTGTTTCACATACTATCTTGTCATAACACAGTATCTTTCCCTGTTGAGGTGGGAAAATGTCTAGTTTAGTAATAAAAAGGAGGTGGACAAAAGTTGTTAGACAATTTTTATCTTCTAAAAATAAACTGAGGCTGTTATCTATAAAGTATGCAAAGCAGAGTAAGAAAAAAAGTTTGAACATTATACAAACTCAAGTTCATTTTATGTGCTTTAATTTCTAGGCATAGTAGTTGTACACTGGCATTTCTATAATCCAATAAATTACATCTCCTCTTCCTAGTGCCAATTAAGGGAAATAAATCAAAAACTTTTCCTAGGGTTCTACAAAATAATGTTCCATAAAAATGAGTTTCTAAATTCCTAAGCAATCAGAACTAATGATGTTTGACATTGGTGACTGAAATTACATCTAATATGACAAGTGTTGCTGTGTGTTCTCATTAGACTTGCCAGCTAACAAAATCAGGTTTAAAATATGTCTTCAACTTTGGCAGGTCATTGATTTTTCACTAGATGATGACTTTTATTGACAATAAATTTTACCTCAAAATCCATAGGATAGACTTCACTTGTATTATGAAAGGAATTCTGCCTAAAATGGAAGGGAAAAGCAGGGAATATATGCTATTTATTAAGATCCCTTTTGACTGCAGCTAATGAAAAACTGAAATAGTCCAAATAGATTCACTTTTCAAATGTCTTGCATGTTATTTTTCTTCCCTCATTAGAGAGAAAAAGAGCACCACACTCAAAAATATCTTTCACAAGGTTACAGTCTTTGTGTCTTTTAACTTATGGATAAATGGACTATTTATAGTAAGTAGCATGTGTTCTTCTAGTATGGATGTAACACACTGCTGAGGGGAGCAGCGGGCACAGCAGGAGAGGTCTGCCAGGCCATGTGGGTCCCCTTCCTGGCCAGAGGCAGGGATCGAACTCGTGCTGCAGTTGCAGTGATTTGCTTCATAGTGTGTTGTTTAACCCACTGTGCCACCAGGGAGGCTCTGGATGTATACATCTTTAAGAAATATTTTCTTAGCAATATTTTAATGTGAATATGAATTCTAACTGGAGTTCTCCATCATTTGCTTCAGTTTTTGATGAAATTGTGAAATGCAGGCTTACCAATTGCACACACATATTGCAAACAGTTGACTTAGTTGCATTCTCACAATAGATTACATTTCCATTTGTGAAAATCGTTAGCAGTTATGCTAAAGTTTAAAGTTAATTGGCAAAATTATTTATCTGTATTATTCTGATGAATCTCATTTAATTTGGTCTTATACTCTAATAAGTTTATTCTTAAAGTGATATATAACAGGGATGTTTATTTTTCTATTATCTATCTATAAACAATACCTGAGTAGAGATTATAATTTTGCATTTGATATGTAAGTTTAAAGAACACAGGTATTTTCTTCCTCTCTTGTTTAAAGATTGATGTATTTAGCAAGTATTGTTCATTGAGCACTACTTCATATATGGCACTATATACTGACCATGTGGCCTGTGTTTGCTCATGGAACTTGCATTGTAAGGGTAGACATGGGTATCCACTAAATAATGCCATGTGAATACCAGTGAATGATTTTGCAATAGAAGGGTGTGCTGGCATGCAATATGAAATTATGTTACTCATCATGAATGGGAAGATGACATTAAACTTGAAAGCTGAAGAAGATACTAATTAGCTGAAGGGGTCAAGGTATATCATAGGCAAAATATAAGCCCTTGAAGCTCAGGGAACCAAGAAACTACTTAGAAATTTAAAGAGACAAGGGGCATTGTAAGCCATGGTAAGATGTTTTCTCCCTTGTCCTAAAAGCAATTTGAAGCCATTAATTTATACTGATATGAACAATAGAAACCAGTGCTTGCCTGCCTGGCTTTTCTTAACATAAAGAGACCCCCTTAAAATGACTTAGGTTACTTAATAATTAAGAGAAGCCTATGAGCATAAATTGAGAAAGTAAGAATTATGAATAATTACTCATAATGAAGATGAGAGTTGACAGGTTGGCAATATCCAGTAAAACCTTTTTGAATTTCAACTATAACAAATTAACCTCATAAACAAACAAACAAACAAACAACCTATCTAAGGAGAACCTTGTCCACAGGCAATATGCACCCTGGTCTCTGCTACATCTCTGGGTCCAGAAAAGGCTCTCTCTCCCTAGATTGGAGGATGACTCTAAGTTGGGACTATCAAACTGTTAGACTAACTGATATTTTCCTTATTCTCTCTAATATGTACTAGCTTTTACCAATAGAGGGAGATTTTGAGGACTACTCTCATCTGAAAATAAGATTGTTACCACTCATCACTAATTCTTCCTTGTGAGCCAAATATGAAGAAAAAGAAAAGGTAAGCTTGCTTTTCTTGTCTTGTATGTAATGAGTATATGTATGTTTACATGTGTATGTATGTGTGTGTTCTTTATATTTATTTATATTTAAACACCAATCAAATGTAAAAGAACTTAAGAATGACCAAGAAACAGACTTCAAACTTGTGTGACAGTTTTAAGAACTAATTGCATAATCAGATTTTCATCTTTAAAAAATATGGCCCAGAGGGCAAGAAATGGAAAAATTGAAAGTGATCATCACACACATGTACACACACACACACAAACACATGCAGAGAGACTATTTCTGGGGCCACAGTTGTCTTTGAATAGAGAAGTTGCTAGAGAGAGCATATGCTTTATTTTGATTTTTTTGTTTATTTCTTTGGAATGACTTTAAGCATCTACGTGGAAATGTCAAGTAGTTGCTTGTATGAGGTTCAGAGAATAGTTTTGGACTTTAAATGAATTTGTGGGTCATTATCATCCAGATGAACTCATTCTTTCCCTAGTACAGATTCATTCTCAATGCAGTAAAAATACCACAATGAAGAAGAAATTTCCCACTTGTATATGTGAAACTAAGAGCATAAAAACATACACATAGCTACTTATTAACACAAAAAAGTAGCTCAGACATTTTATCTGTTCTCAAAAACACTTTCCTTAACTTGTTGTTAACCAAGGAGAAAAGATGTTTATTTTCATAGTGTAAGGTCAGAGAATGATCAGGTATTTCCACCCTCCCACCACTGTGCTGATGGACACCTGTGGTGCTGCGAGCATTCCAGGGTGGGCATGCACAAGTGGGCGCACCTGAGTTGGACACGAGCTTAAATGGGCGGCGTCATGAGGGCGCCAGGACCGACCGACAGAACCAAGAGAACCAACAGGACCTACAGTACTGATGAGCAGCAGCAGCAGCAGCAGCAGAGAGAGAAAGAGAAGAAAGCAGCTGAGAGGGTGAGATGTGCCTCCCAGCCCCCCAGCACCCATGCCTGCCACGTACCTGGCCACCTCTACTAAGTAAAGTATGAAAAGCCACCGAGGGCTCCAAGACTCTCCTTCCCTGACCCGTCAGCCCAGAACCATCCTGAACCTTGCTCCTGTGCTACCTTCCTGCCGCTACACATAGTATTTACACACATAGTATTTACAATATTAATAATAAAGAATGCTGATAATAGAGTATTTACAATATTAATAATAAAGAATGCTGATAATTGAGTTATGAAGATGATAAATTTTGCTTTTGTGACTTTAAATTTCAAACTTTTAATTGTTACTGTTAAATTTAAGGGGCAAAAGTGCTTATAGTCATAGTATTCATAATAATAAAGAATGCTGATAAGAAATAGAATTATGAAGAGCATAGTTGTGACTTTTAAAGCACTAAACATTTCACTCACTATTTAAAGCAGAGTCTGGGGAGTGCATATTTATTTGTATGTTTCTTTAAAAAGACATCCCTGGTGGTGCAGTGGGTTAAGCACTGTAAAGCAGACCTGTAAAGCAGACCACAGCCACTGCAGCACGAGTTTGATCCCTGCTGCCGGCCAGGGAGGGGACCCACATGGTGCGGCAGACCTCTCCTGCTGTGCCTGCTGCTCCCCTCAGCAGTGTACTTCAGTTGATCTGCCTGTTCTGCTCCCTGCTCTTTGTGGTGAATCCTCTCACCACCCCCCACACCTCTGGCCTGTACCCCACTGCTTGTATGCATAAATAAATAAATAAATCTTAAAAAAATGACATTCCATTCTACATTTAGCCAAATGTTTAACCATTTCATACTCAACCAGTTGGTTAGAGAGGAAATTTTATGCATATGCCAATGAGTCTGAAATACTTTGAAAATAATTTCTACTTAATTTTTTGTCTTTCATTATTCTCTCAGAATAAATAACCTACTTCCCCAAATGTTGACTTTAGATGCAGAACAAAACAAAGAAAAAGTAAAACCTAATTCTTTATGTTATTACCTTGACCTTAGATGAACCTATTTAGGATAATTATATAGCTATATAGTATCCAGACGACCATCAGTCATGGTCTTTTAAAATTGTGGAAGTGGAAGAATCTGTAATTGGTTTCTCTTCTCCTTAATCTTCACACCCTCTAAAAATGACTGTCTGCAAAGTATGTTGCAGAAGTCACCAAAGTCTTGTGCTCCCTGAGATGAATCTTTTAAAGTCATGATACTTGGACTTACTGCAAATTTGGTTAGAGGGCTGTAGTATTTGCTTCTCTCAGAAATTGTTTACTGCAACAGTAGCTGCCTGTGATTGAAGGTTATTGCTGCTGAAATGATTATTGAGTTAATGAAGCAAATCTCTTGTGGAATCTTGCATCCAACGTGAAGATCAGCCACTAAGTGAAATACAAACTCTATTTTCTCAGGTTAAGTTAGGAAACTAGTAATCCTTCAGGAGAAGATGGTAGTTTATAAATTCAAGAGTTTAATCAATTATTAGATTAAATAGATAATAAGACTCAGGCTTGTAAATAGTCAATAATGACCCAGTGTAAAATTTGTGGCCAGACACCTACTTCATTTACTTGAGACTGTGACTTACAAAAACCATGGAGTTTATCAGATCTCATTTTTTAATCGAAGTAAAATATAATTTCTATTTTGATCTTTCCATTAATTTCTCTGTTCTTTTATAAAGTATCAAACAAAATGATTTGTCTAGGCACATATCTGGCAAATGTGGAGGATAACTGGAATGATTCCATGTCCTGGTGTAGTTATTCCAAGGTAAATGCAAATGCCAAGGTATAGGGTCAGAGAACTATCAGGTCTTTCCACCCTCCCGCCACTGGTATAATGATGGACACCTGCGGTGCTGTGCGCATGCCTAGGAGGGCATGCGCAAGTGGGCGCACCTGAGTTTGGACACGGGCTTATATGGGTAGTGTCATGAGGACACCAGGACCAACAAGCAGCGAGAGCACCAACAAGCAGCAACAAGACCAGCATGAGCAGCAGCGAGAGAAGTGGACGCCAGCAAAGAGAAAGAGAGAGAAGAAGCAGCCGAGAGGGTGAAATGCACTGGGGGCTGGGAGACCTGCCAGCCTCCTGGCCCCCAGAACCCCTGCCTGGCATGCACCTGATGCCACCTCTGTAATAAAAACATAAAAAGCCGCCAAGGGTGCCAAGACTCCTTCCTTTACCCCCCGTCTACTAAGAACCATCCAAACTTGCCCTGTGCCACCTTCCTGCCACTACACAGGGTGTCTGGCAACAGATACATGTTTGTTGATCCAGGGTGAGGAGCAAAAAGGTTTCATTGACAGTTCACACCAAAAGTACTTCATAGCCCAGTTAGGGATTTTATATAGTTCTGCTTCTCAATCATTTCCTTCTAAAATGTGAACTACCATGGGAGGTCCTTTAAATACATCCTCATATTACATGTTTAGGGACAAGGAAATACACCAAGAGAAATACAGTGGTGGGAAAGATAAATATGATATAGGCAGGTTTTATCAGCATGCATTCAGGATTATCTAGAGCAGGGAGACATGGAAATTTGTGGGGGAAATGACTGTGACTATTAAGATATTGGGCCTGGGAAATATAATTTGAGACTTTCTAGGTTTTTTTGCTCAACCTCTGCTTAAAACAACACTTATTTTTTTGTTTCCCCTCTTTTTCTTTATACATATATATTATATCAATTGTAGTAAACTTGGATTTCCCACCACCATTTCACCAGTGCACCATCACCTCAGTCCCTTGGGCTCTTTCTGCCCTTAACCCATTCCCTCCCCCTTCACACAAAGTGTTTCTGATTTGTCCTTGTCTTTTTGTTTTTGTTGTTTTTTAAAATTATTATTTTATTATTCTTTTCCTTGGTCACTTATTTGGTTCCCTTATATTCCTCCTAGGAGTGAAGCTTGGTATTTTTCTTTTGCCTTCTGACTTATTTCACTGAGCACTATTCCTACTAGGAATATACCCAAAAGACACAAAAACACTGATTCAAAAGAATATCTGCACCCCTATGTTTATTGCAGCACTATTTACAATAGGTAAGAGCTGGAAACAACCTAAATGCCCCAAAACAGATGATTGGCTAAAAAGATGTGGTACATATACAAGATGGAATACTATTCAGCAATCAAAAAAGACAACAGTCATCTTTTATTTTGAAAGTATTTCACTTAAATCTCATAGTACCTAACCTATGGTAATTTAGACATGAAGCTGACCAATGTATATTAAGAAACTAGTAGACACAAGGGATCCATTGCAAGGAGTTTGATACTATAGGAATAAAAGAGAGAGGCCCTACTCTCAAGAAACCATAATTTAGAAGTGAAGATAAATAAAGAATAACTTAATGTAATTGAGATAAATATGTATACAGTGGGACCAGTAAGCACAGTAGACTCTGGACATCCATCAAAGAGGCTTTCCCTGAGGGGTGTTGTATGAGTTTAATCATATATAGTTCAGCTATTTTTATATGCAGATGAGAAATGTTTCCTTTCAGAGCAAAGTGATTTGCTTATGAACCTTAAGCCATATAATTATTCATGGTCAGTTCACTGATCCTGAATTGCTCAAAAGGGGGTGTGAAATTTGGATCCTTGCGCTGTTTGCCTATTTCTGTATAACAAATTATCCCCAAAACATAACAACCTAAAACAACGGATATTTATTATCTTAATATTTTCTGAGGGTTAGGGATCTGGTAATGGTTACAGTGTGTTGTTCTGGCTCAGAAATCTCTTAGAAGGGTGTGTTCAAGCTAACAGCTAGGACTATAGCCAGTGAGAGCTGAAGAATCTGCTTCTATTGGCAGGAAAATTGTTTCCTGTGATATACTTCTCTTCCATAGGACTACTCATGATAAGGTAGTTCACTTCCCTTTTACTGAGAAATGAAAAAGAGAGAGCATTCCCAAAAGGGAAGCAGAAGCTCTGATATCTCAATAATTTAAACTCAGAGTACAGCACATTACTTTTTTTCTATTGTGTGGGCCACACAGACCAAACTTGGAACAATATGATGCAAAGATGTGACCTCCCTTAGGAGGAACATAAGGGAACCAAATGAGGATCAAGGAAAGGAATAAGAACAATAATAATAATAACAATAACAGCAATAAAGACACAGAAAC
>JAGFMF010011799.1:3490040-3502972 GCA_019455555.1 Galemys pyrenaicus | reverse complement strand
ATGGTGCACTGGTGAGATGGTGATGGGGAATACATGGGGATTACAATTAATGGCAAGTATATGTAAATTTTAAAATATTTTAATTAAAAAAAAAAAAAAAGATGTGACCTAGAAGTGTAAATCCTTGGGGCCATCTTGAAAGCTGGCTGACATACAAATCAAGTCTTAATGGTACAAAGCCCCCAATGGCTAATATAAACAGCCTGTAATATAGGCATCTTCTGCAACACTTTCTTTATGTTAAAACTGATTATGATTGTGATTGAGTCATCATTATATTCAGAGGGGAATCTAAAATAACATATGCTTATTTTTATCATTTACTTCCCTGTATGCTTTAGTAATTTATATTTTATCTGCTCCAAAAATAATTCCAGAAGTTTATCTCAACAATCTTTGCACAATCACAATTGATAACCTTATTCCTCTGAATAACTTAATATTCTGGTTATGGAGATAATAATTTGTTTAGTAAAATGGTATACTTAAGAAAAAATATATAAAGAAAGGATTTGATTATTAAATCCAAAAATAAATGTCTATAATAAATGTAGTTTGAAACCTGGAAACCATTCTTCTAAAAGATTCAGAAGAATTCAAAATAGTTAATTTGTTGCACTTTTGAAATTTTAGAGAGCTTTCTATTTTATTGTTATGATTCATAAGAATATTTCTGTAGACTGACAAAAAGTACTGTTAATAATGCACTTGTTAGCGATGGAGAATAACTATTGTCCTCTTGATTACATTAAATAAATCAATTATGCAATTCATTACATTTTTGAATATCTTTTATACAAGTAAATATCAATACTATTAGATTGAAACTTTTTTTAATCACAAGCACCATTGAAACTAAATATAATATTTAAAAATACTCTAAAGCCAGAAGGCTCTTAATGATGATTTCAAAATAGTCTATTAATTACATATGTAGTTCTATTCATTATTGTACAATCCAAGCAATTTTAGAATGGTTTTCTAAGCAAAAAAAAAAAAAATTACTGAAATCTCTCCTTCACTAAGTAACTTTTGTTAAAAAAAAAAAAAAGATTTATTTATTTATGCATACAAGAGCTGGGGTATAGGCCAGAGTCGCCAGAGGTGAGAGGATTCACCAGACAGAGAAATCTTCTTTCTCTTTTTACACCTATATAGTAACCTAATATACATATATTAAAGATCTTCTCCTAAATTTTGAACATTTGTCTTCTTGACCTTATTTTTTCTGTTTCTAATTCTTTTTTAAAAATGTTTTACACTTTTACTATTTCTTCAAATATCCAGTAATTTCTATGTAGGCATTTTGGGATACTACCTCTTAGGAATCTGAACTATACTTCTTCCTGTAAATGGTGTTATGATGTGTTCTGGCAGTTTCATTTGCATAATTAATTTTTTCCAGTTTTAGGACTTTAAAATTTTAGTCCCGGTTTAGAACTCCTTAATCCACATTATTATACTTCCTCCTATATCGTATTTCCTCCTGAGTTTTCAACCAATCGTTCAAGGTGTTTATAAAATTTCTTCAGAATTCCTGAATGAGAACTCCAAATTCTCCATGCACTGTATGATGTCTGGCAATTTCTTTAGCTCTCACACACTACTCCTTACAAGGCTGTGTTGCATAAACCAAAATTTCTTTAAAAAAAAAAACAACTTTATTTTCTTATATCTTGTTCATTTTTTACTATATTTGATATTTCCCTCTGGTGAAATCCCCATAGTTCACCCACCAACACATTACCTGTGAACTGTCACCCTAGTCCTTCCCATTTTGATCCCTCTCCCTCTCTGTCACTCTGTTGTATGACTCAAATATATAGTTTGCCTGCCAGTTTTATCTTTTTTCTTTTTACCCTTTGTTTGATTTCCCTATATTCCTCCTATAAGTGAAGCCATCTAATATTTTTCTTTTTCCTTGACTTATTTCACTGAGCACGATCTTTTCCACCTCCATCCATGTTGCTTTAAGTGACATGAGTGTATCTTTTTATTGCTGAGTAGTATTCCATTGTGTATATGTGCCAAATATTCTTGATCCATTCTTCTGCTTTAGAGCATTTAGGTGTTTTCTGTATCTTGGCCATATAAATAGTGCTGTAATAAACATTAATGAAAGTTTTTTGCCCTTTGGATAGATTCCTAGGAGTGGAATTGCTGTGTCATATGGTAGCTCCACTTTTACTATTTTGAGTGTCCTCCACACAACTTTCCATGGTGATTTGACCAGTCTGAATTACCAACAACTGTGTAGGAGTTCCTTGTTCTCCACATCCTCGCCATCATAGCCCAAAACTTCAGCAAGACCTAATGGAGTCCACATGCAGACTTGTTGCTCATCAGCACCCTAATCTGTAAGTTTTAGTCATGTCAGAAGATCCCCAAATCTATTCTCTGCTTCCTCAACTCACTGATATGATCATGCTCTACTTTGACTGCATAATACTGCATTACAATTCGTAAGAAACAGAATGCTAGGGGAAATGTAGGAGTCAATTTAAATGTTCCCCTTCTCTTGGAATAATTGGCCTATACTGGATGTTAACTAACTCCTGAAAATGTTTGCCTCATGTAGTTTATGGTTGTTTATTGCATAAAGGTAAATCCAGTAGTAGTTTATTTGTTGGGCAAAAAAGCAAACTTCTGATATTTTTAAAAAAGATGCATTACTCATTCTAATGCAGTAAATATTTTTAATAAAATCATGAGAAAAATTTTACTCATTCTAATGCAGTAAATATTTTTAATAAAATCATGAGAAAAATTTTAAAAAGTAAGTATATGATAAAACCATCTTCATAAGCACCAGTTAGAAAATAGGAGTTTATGTTTTGGAGTTCTTTAAAGAATGTTTTCCTTCCTTTCTTTTCTTTTTTTTTTAATTGAACAGTTTGGGTTTCTAAGATGTTTGATCATGAAGATTTCTTAGTACTCAAGATTCAATGCAATCTTATGAACTCAAAGTAGAAATAGTTTGCCTGCACATCCTTCACTTCTACTTTTTCTTATTTTTTAAAGACTCATTTATGTATGCATATAAAAACTGAGGTACAGGCCAGAGGTGTGGGGGTGAGAGGATTTATCAGAGACAGAGTGGGGAACAGAACAGGCAGATTGACTGAACTACACTACTGAGGAGTGCAGCAGGCGAGGCAGGAGAGGTCTGCTGTGCCATGTGGGTCACCTCCCTGGCAGGGGATGGAACTCAAGCTGCAGTGGCTACGGTGCTTCATAATGCAGTGCTTAACCCCTTGCGCCACCAGGGAGGCCCCATTTTTTACATTTTTTTAGTTACAGTATTTCAGTTTTTATTTTAGCAGTTATTTCATCTACTAGTATCTTGTACTGATATGAGGCTGTCACTTAAATAGCTCTTTAATCATTTTATCTGTGAGTTTCTAGGGAACTCAGAGACCTGGGATGTGACTGTGTAGGATAAACCAGACAGGGGACTGCAAAATGCAGCTTGCAGCATTTCTTTATTGAGCCTCTCTTGGTTAAATAGCCAGTGTGAAGCAAAGCAACCTGTATCTATTTTCAGCTGTGAATAACTCCCATCTCCTCACACCCACTAAGTGCCATTCTGTGTTTTCATGCCAAGCAGCTGGCTGTTCTGTTTTAACTATTTAGGGAGCATCGTGACCAAGGAGACTTGTTTAGAACAGTTTAGGACAGGGCGTTTCCTGGGAATGGTTTTCCATTCCTTATCGCATGAGTTTGCTCAGAGCTCTGGTTAGCCTGTCTGCAGCTGCTGCCAGGTCATCTGTGGGTCCCTATACAACATCATCTAAGAGCGATATTGTGACTTGAGTTTATTCAATCAGCCTTACTCTCTTACAAAGTCATTAAAACAGAAAGTGGTTAACATGAATTCACCTAATATTTGAGCATAAATAACACTACTGGTTAGTTTCTGCTACATTGTGGAGTTGCTCCTTTTTAATGCATGTTTTGATGTCATTTTTTCCTTTGATTCTAGGTATTAATTACTCTATGCTTTTGTTTAAAACATCATTTTGTCTTATTTTTGCCTAAATGCCATTGCTGTGTTTAACTAACATAAAAATTGGTCCTAGAGTAAGCAACAGATCTTCAAGAACATGTTAAACTGATTACTGCTCTAAAATAAGATAGAAAGAACTATCTTGGATTATAAACCCAAAGAAAGATTGCTGCTACTGATGGCCTAGAATGATGAGATGGCATGAACTAAATATTTAAACTAAATATGCATGAATTCTTTTCTCATGATCCAGAATGAAAATCACAAACTTTTAATCTATTAATTTGAAAGTTACTGAATATCCTAGATTTTCTAACCTTGGGTTAATATCAGAAAATAACAACAGAAACAAAATAATAAACAGTACCTTCAGATTATGATACTTTAGGATACTGAGTTTAAAAATTATGTGAATTTGTCAGGATTAATATGAAAATTAATACATAAGTCATCAATGGCACAAATTCAGCAATCAGAACAGGGGTTCTGGGAAGATCCTTGTATTTGTGTTATCTCAAACTCATAATGTCCCCATAGAGCTCTTGTTAAGTGCCCATACAAATAAGCTATTCCTTGTTTGCAGAAGAAAGCTGATGTGTTCCCTCTAACCACAACCCTTATCATTATTAAGCTAGTAATCAGATTCCAAAATCAGTTCTGAGGGCTAAGATACTAATAAATAAGTATAAGAAACACGGAAAACACATAAGATTTGTTAATATAATTTGTTTATTTTATCCCTTCAAAACCTCCAGAATATTTATAGAACTGGATTTTTTACTTGATGAAATATTGAAGTGAGGAATAAGCAATTTATACAAGGGATAAACTAACCAGCGATTCTGGTAACTGTATGCGCATGAAAATCGTAATCCAAAACATCTGAACTTTAACTGTAATTTGAGCTCATGACATTTAGGAGTAAGCTTGTGACCTGAGTGTTCAATTCTCTTGCAAAACAGTAACAACAGAAAATTGTTGGTGTGGATCCATTGGGTGTCTAAACAGAGCTAATACTATTATACGATACACTGAAAAAGACCTTTGAATTCTCTCCTTTCACAAAGATTTTAGGTGATAGGTTATTTAGTGAAAGCACAATCTTATTTTTAAAAAGTGATAAGAACAAATAACCCACTTCATTGGTTTTCCTTACAGTAAATCTGCAGTTAGGAGGAAACTGAAATATCAGCTCAATAGGGTCACCCCTATTGAGGAGTCAAGTGTCTAAACTCAGGAGGTGGTAAGAGTGGATGTGACTACTGTAATAGGCAGGATGGGTAATGAGATTTCTGTTTGGCCAATAAAGATCCCTGACTAGGGTTCATTGCCTATGGAATTCCTAACAATAAAATCAGTGTCTCTAAGATTGCCTGAGTTACATAACCTAAGCACTCCAGATATGTCACACTCAAGTATAGACATGAAGTAGCAAATTTGAGAATTATGGAACCTCAAACATTTCTTTGACTTGAGACAATTCATCAGCCATCTTGACTGAAGATAGGATTACCTATTTTGGGGGATGGACTTCACAAAAAAATCTTCAACTACCTCTAGTGAATTTCTCCCTGGTTTTCCTCAAAGGAGCCTAGCTTATTTATTACCTGGGTTACTGGGCCCTGGGAATGCTAGACCTTGGTTTCTTCATCTGTAAAATAGGTAATTATGGTAACTCACAGACCTTATGGCTTTGAGGATTCATACGTACCTATGAAGTATGTAGAATAGTACTGGTTCCTCATAGGAGTTTACTCATAGTCATTCTCATTATTATTAAACCCATGTTCTTACCACTCCTTCTCCCCAGAAAGTATCATATTTGTGGAAACTTTGCTGTTAACTATTAAGAGGAATGTTTATTAAAATTAATTTGAAATATTAAAATAGGCCAGTGTGAATGTAGTATGTCATGAATGATACAAAAGTTCCTGTACCTGTCTCTTGTTTAGGTATCGATCTGCTTTTCTTGATCTTGCTATTGACCCTATAGACACACATTGTCATGTCTACCTGACTCCCAGAAGAGGAAATCTCCATCCTCTAAAGCCCACTAACTTAACTCAGGCCATACTTTTAAAAAAAAAAATCACTGATTATATTGCACTATAGTAATTTACTTCTGATGTTTCCTCTGAAGATGAGTTTCTTATGATTCAAAGTAAATGTTATAGTAGGCTTGATGTCTATGCTTTATAAGGATCAAGAATAAACACTTAAGGTTTGGGGTTGATTTTAAATTAAAAATTCTGAATTGCTACATATGAAGGGTCAACTGAGAAGAGTAAAGTACACTGAGTTGCTATATCCCAATTGATCCCAACAAAACTAGGCAGCAGTAGATTCAGAGAGCAAAGCAAAATCCACAGAAAAAAAGTTAGAAACACGTAATTGCTGATGGAGACTTACAAATTGAGGGAGTGGGACTGGATTTGGGACATCTGTAAGCCAAAAGACAACAGTAGTTGTGACATTTTCTCTATAACCTGTAAAAAGGCAATTGACACTTAAGTATGAGCAAATACAGAGAAGAAATCTGTGAGTGATGAGGGGCAAAGAGATCATATCTCCCAGTGAAAATAATATTGTTCTTGGAGATAGAAGGCTGTGACATTAAGAAGCTAATTCAAAAAAAAAAAAAAAAAAGCTAATTCACTTCTATAGCCCTCAGTCTCTTCATCTGTAAAATGAGCTAGACAATGGAGTTATAAGATCCTTCCACTTATTAACCACTTATTAACTAGATAGTCTTCTTTCCTTGTTGAACAGTATCTCGGATTACAGAAGTAACACCAGAGATAAAAAGAGCAATGTCTAGAGAAACAATTTGCCTCACCCCTTTTTACTTTCTTGTCTTATGTCATCACAACATTTGGAGGGTTTCTTATTTATCTATTAGTTATTTTTGTCACATTCACTCCTTTTTGTGAAACTCACAATCTGAATAGCAGGGTTCTGTTAATACCATATTTAATTTATATGTATTAATATTTTTTTTGCTCTTTATTTTCTTGACTAAGTACAACACATAGACATCCTCCCTCTGAATAAAGGCCTCATCCATTAATCCTTCTAAATTCTTGCCAGTCAAGGCACTTCCTCACTAGATTCAAAGTCTATGATTTTAACCAGGCAAGTAAGTTAAAAATTCAATTTTTAGGTTCATCAATTCAGAAAATATGAACTAAAAATATAGACACTTTATTCCAGTGCATTAAATCTAGTTCTTACCCATGTCTCTTGTTTTCATTGATGCATCCCTTTTTATAAACCAATGCTCTCCCTGCCTTCTCCTAAATGTATGTTCAGTGGTGGGGACATGAAACCATATATGGTCACCATGCACACAGTACTAGACATATTTGAACAGGTGGAGTGTGCATCTAAATGGGGGGGGATGTACATCTAAATAGACAGCACAAGTGTATTTATTGAAGTACTAATCCATAGTTTCTTTTCAGTAGCCACTCAGTTGCCACTGAGAATCTAGCATGTATTCCAGTTGAGTTCACATAGGAAAATGAATAGGCCATTGTCAAGAAGCTTGAGTATAAGAGATAACTCAAACACACTCAAAAGAAAGGAGATGTATGGACCTATTTGACTGATTCAATCCATATGACAGATAACATAATGGACTCTGTCCACACCCTGGCTCAATATTTCTTGCTCGGTTCCATTACCAAACTTCTAAGTGTGATGATGAAGGTGACCACAGTCAGGCCCAGGTTTCAATTTAATGATCCTTTAGAGGCAAACCCACATCTCCTGTGGTATATAAGGAGAGGTTCAGAGTGAATAAAATAAAGAAATAGGAATGTTTGCCTATTTTGGTGGAGGGATATTACAGTTAGCCATATTTCACCATCTCAGACACATATCCCCATTCAAAAGAAGGGTACTGAAAACAAAAAATGTGAATGAAAGAGGAAAGAAGCCAGATCCACATGAACTATAGCTAACAAATTGCACTACAAAGAGCAATATTTCTTGCATGATATCATTTAATCTTCTACATTGCATTATATTACTTTTTAATTCCTAACAAATTTCAAAAGGAAATTTCATATATTGTTATCAATCAGCTGAAGAGTTACTGTGAAGCTAATTAAACTTAAACATCAGAGACCCTTCCAAGGGTCTCTGAACTATGTTTTAATATAGATGTTTAGCCTGTTAAAGAAGATATTTTAATTCTATTGACTGAGAAGACTATATTCTAATATTCCTTCTGTTGTGTTTCCTCTTATATAGAATGGTATAGGAGTGGCAAAATACAGTATGAGGATTTAATTTAGGAAAGTTTGATTTTAGATATATTTGGTTGGGTTTCATGGGATATAATATGTGGTTTGAGGTCACTTGCTACTTTAGTAATCCTCTCATTGCCTGGTGTGCCAAAGAACCTTACATTTATTATACAGGATTTTTATACAGAGTTGAATGTCCAACATTATTGTTTTGGGGATGATTCTCAGATAGTCTCCAGACATTGCAGGCTCAGGGGGCACACAATTTCCTAGTTATTTAATCAAATGATTATATAGGTATGTTTTTTTTTGAAAGATTTATTTATTTATGCATACAAGCACTGGGGTACAGGCCAGAGGTGTGGGAGGTGAGAGGATTCACCACAGAGAGCAGGGAGCAGAACAGGCAGATCAACTGAAGTACACTGCTGAGGGAAGCAGCGGGTGAGGCAGGAGAGGTCTGCTACACCATGTGGGTCCCCTCCTGGCTGGCAGCAGGGATCGAACTCGTGCTGCAGTGGCTGTGGTTTGCTTCATAGTGGGTTGCTTAACCCACTGCGCCACCAGGGAGGCCCATGTTGCATTTTCTTAGTAAAGGATATATATTTTTTCTTTTTTTATTACTTTTTTTTTCTTTGATTGTAATTTTTGGGGTTACATTTTTGTTCTTCCATATATGCATATTTTCCACTCACCCATCACCAACCGCACCTGCCAACAAGAAGTCCTTTTGAAGAAGCAAAGGTTTTTCTCTGGTCATAGACGATTAAGCCAAACCGATATTCTGACTGATTTGAAAGAAAATAAACACCCCTATTATGAAGTGCCTGAGGGAGCCTCGTGGCAATGAACTCCTGGCAGCCCTAGGAGCCAAAAATAGTGCCCTGCCAATAGTCTATTTGAAAACAGAGATCTCAGAGCTAAGACCAAAACACCCTGAATTTTGCTGACAACCGGAGAGGTTGGAAGAGGATCCTGAGCCCCAGAAGAGAGCTGCAGTTCTGACTGACATTTTGATTTCTGCTGGGTGAGACCCAGAGCAGAAAATCTAACTCCAGTACATCAGAGCTGCAGAAGCAATGTGGTATGTTGCTATATAGCAATAGAAACAAATACTCATATATCAATTAAGAATGTTGGAGCTCAGCACCAGGAGTAAGTAGTAGAGGAAAAGAAACATGTTTGAAATGTGTGCTACCAGAAGATTCTCTATAGAAAATGTTTCCAATCATTATACAATTACATTTTAAAGATAATATGTCAGCATCTATTCTTTAGTACATGCAATTGTAAATGTTCCATATTTTTTGATAAACATAATGAGATAATTCATATATATATTTCTGTGTTAGTAGAGCATTGCACATTGAGCATATTTATTTGGGAAGTTGACAATTAAGTTGCATTTTATGTGTCATATCACATTCTTAGCATAATGTTACAAATAGTGAATTACATAGTGGAAAGACAATATTCTAAACAGTCAGTACCTTTTTAAGAAAATGGTTCAACTTTGCCACAGAATAGACTGCTTTCTATATAGGAAGGATTTTATAAAATCTCTTAGAAGATGTAACCAAAAAATGTGAAAGACTATCATAATAAATTTGCCCAAGTTTTTATTTAAAACTTTTTTTCCTTGATGTAATGTTTTTGGTTTTAAACTATTTTATATTTATAATATGTGGTTATTTCTTTTTTGATTCAAAATAATCATTCACTTTTAAACTATGTTTTTCTTTAAAGAAAATGTCCATAATTATATAAAATACAGGCTCCATAAAGCCGGAGTATGACCTGTTGTCAATGGGGGCCGCCTGTGTAGTAAGACAGGCTCCAGCCGCTACCCCACAGCACATCACCAGGCCACAGGTGTCCGCCACCACGTCCTGTGTGTACCAGCCACCATGTGGGTTAAAAAACGAATTATCCTAGAAGGTTCTGTGAATTATAATTATTCTAAGTGAAGTAGTATATATTAGTCCTTATTTTACATTTTCTATTTAACTTTTCATTAATTCTCCCAAACATATATTTTATGCTATCAAATTTTAGGCACAATGCCAGAAGGAAGGGCAAGGTGGTGAACAGCGAGACATAAAACTGGCTCACAGAGAGTGCACAATAATCTAGTATAGAAAGCCAATATTAAACAAGTCATCTGCTGAGAGCTGTAATACAAAAACTAAAGATGCTGCTTTCATGCTTACAAAATGAATCATCTGTGATCCAATATTTCCCCTCTTTTAAGACATATTTGGAAGGTTTTAGAAAGTTTTCTTTTTAAAAATACACTTGTAGGGCTTTTAAAATGTTTATCATATAACCCTACTAACAAGGTTGCTTTACTAGGATTCATTAGCATTCTGGTAGGATGACAGTTAATTTTGCTAAGAGCAGCATGTAAGAAAAAAAATATTCCTATAGCTCACATGTAAACTATTTTATTTAATATATGACAGTCTAATCGATACTAAAGGAATTAGAACTTAGTTCTTATCCATGCATGTTTTTATATTTCCTCTTATGGATATTCAAATTCTGCTCAAGAATATGTCTTTAGATATTGATGAAAGAATAATGGTATTTTCATTTTTATCATGAAAAGTGTCCCTGATTTTGGCTTCAGTTTTAGAAAGTACACACTCATCACAAAGATGCTTCCCCAGAGTTAACAGAGTAAGAAAAGATAATCCACCTGCCCATCTAACAGAGACCTATACACTAAACTATTATTGATACTTAAAAACAAATGTGCATTTCCCATTTCCACCAAAGCACTTCAAAATATGTCTTTCAAAGACTTGCCTCACAACAATCTAATCTAGTGAAAAGTGTGCATTTTACTCTGGAACTGTGATGCTTCTGCCACCTACCTAACAACTGAATTTTACCGGAGTACTTGGATTTTCCCTGTTCAAAACTGTGTGTGTTGCCTATTCTGTAGAAAAAAGGCACATTGATATTACCAAGGCAAATAACAGAGGAACTCTACATTTATTTTTTTCATGAAATGGCAAGTCCTAAATGTATGCTTTGTATATGTTAGTTCATTTATTTTTCAAAACTCCCTTAGTTGTAAAGGGAATAAAAATAGTATTACTCTCATAGGGTTATTCTGAATATTAAATCACTTAGTAAAAGAGGATCTCTGACTGCATTTTAGCACAAAGAGTAAATTATTTTGTTTACCTCCTAGACATCAATATAAGAAAAAATATAAATGCTCACAAAAGGAATCAGAAGAGGGAAGTGGATATACTTCTGTTGCTTTATTATAACCTACTGAATCAGAGGAACATCTATTTTAACTGTGTTATCATTTGAACATTTAAGTAGATAACTTCTGGTTTATCCATGCCCACTGGGTTATCTATTCAGGTGATGTATCTAAAATTGGGGCTTGCAAACAATATGCCAGTGGATAGTGAGGGTTACAACCATTGATTATCAACTCGTAGCTAAGGTGAGGTAAACCACCATCAACTCACTTTAGCTTTCAGAATATACTGGTTCAAATATATCTTCAGATACATTAATGAGAACCTAGAAAAATATGCTAATATAAAACTGATATAGTACATAGAAAACAGATATTGACACCAAAGAGAGTAATTCTGAAAAACAGAATTACCTCAAGAACCAGAGGAAAGATTTCCACTACACCTGCTTAGTGTTTTCAAAAGACAAAAAAAAAAAAAAAAAAACATGTGATCCTCATAAAAAGCAAATTAGTCAAGAAACAAGAGCTGAAATAAGGGCTGGGAAAACATTCATTCAGCACTGAAAGATGAGCTTTTATGAACCAAACCACATCTCAGCAAAGAGGAGTCCAGTGTAATAAACTTAACATTACACACTACTTTGTGCCTTTAAATATTTGGCAAATCTATAATAGATTCGTACCAACAAATATCAGCAACAAATTGCTGCTAGCTTAACAAAGTTTCTACCATTGTTCTAGAGGTCTAGGAAATAAGAATAGGGGTTCAGAAATCACCCAGACAGAAGAGTGCTAATATCCACCACCAGCTTTTGGCAGAAAGGCTCACAGAACATATGGAACAAGAATGAAGAAAAAATTGATCAGCTCATACATATGCTAAGTCCATTGCAAATGAACACATTGCCCATTTGGATAGAAGGTCACCTGTTCTTATCCCAGTGCTACCCAAAAGGAAAAGCAAATACTGGAGGAAGAAAATACCCTCCAAAGTCTCAAATTCCATCAGCATTTTTTTCATTAATAGTAAAAAATAAGGGGCTTCCCTGGTGGTGCAAAGGGTTAAATCTCAATACTGTGAAACTATTGTCAGCCACTGCAGCACACTTTTGATCTCCAGCCAGGGAGCTGACCCACATGGTGCAGCAGACCTCTCCTACCTCGCCTGCTGCTCCCCTCAGCAGTGTATTTCAGTAGATCTGCCTGTTCTGCTCCCCACTCTGTCTCTGGTGAATCCTCTCACCCCCCACACCTCTGCCCTGAACCTCTGGCCTGCTCCCCAGCTCTTCTATGCATAAATTAAAAAAATAAAACTTAAAAAATAGTAAGAAATGACCAGATGTACACAAACCTTTAATAATAATAATAACAATAACAGCAATAAAGACACAGAAACCAAAAATGAGGAGTCAAGGACAGACTGGGGACACCTGGTGGGGAGGGGAGGGGGAGG